>CAEFZY010023575.1:0-26236 GCA_903066815.1 Brachyrhaphis roseni
AACTAAACCAACAACAGTATTACTTACATTCAATGGATGCACACAATAGAACGAAGTAATAAACGAAGTCTGCCTTGAGAGCCGCACCACTCAATACACAGATCCATGAACGAGATGTAGCAAATATGAACGGGAAGCCACCCAGTGGCTGAAATAAATTACTACATTTAAAACACTTTAAAGTGGTCCATATATAAGGCGCACCAGGTTATAATTGAAGGCTTTTTAGGTGCGCCTTATAGTGCGGAAAATATGGTAGCTAAAATTTCATTCAACCCTGATTTTTCTTGCCGTGTCTCCCTAGGTAAATGTCTTATCGCAATTCTAATATTGACTACACATGTTTCAAAACACAGTTTACCAAAAATGTGCACAAAATAAAGATTACTTGTTCTGTTCTTGATTTCTTTGATTATATTAATGATGGTGCTGCTAGCCTACACATTTTATGTTTCAAATCAAGTATAAAACTGATGAACATACCCAGGTAAACAAGCCTACGCAAAAATACTTTTGATGAAGGCCTCTCAGTGTTGACAGCACTCCAGGGAAAAACATGCCAAAAATGTCCACTCAGAGGAACGCAGAACAAATGTAAGAGAGAACCATGCGAAAATAACTTCAAAGGACTGCTGCAGGGAGGCAGTGGGTTAATTGGAAAGTTGCTTTCAGGGCATGGCAGAATGGCAAAGGGACTGTGTGTGGCCAAAAAGTGCAGAGGAGAAAGAAGGCTTGATAGACAGCTAATCTGTTCCAATGTGTCTTTGATAATGCCAACAGAAAATCTTTTGTTAGGCAGGTTGGGAGCCCTATTTTCTGGCGACCTGTGTGCATCTCATTCCAAACCTTACATTGTTGAAGTGGTACAGTAACAAGCCTGAATGCTTCTGTTGTTTACCACTGGGGTAAAAAGAAATTATAACTCATTTGGAAAGTAAGCGTTTCAAACTCATTACTTATAGCTTCAAAACAGAAATAATGTTGTTTGTAACACTCCCATCTGACAGTTATAGAGGCGGTATCCAGGCATACTCTTTAAAATAACCAGAGTATGCCTGGTTATTTTACAGGCATACTGTAAAATATGCCTGTAAATTTTACAGTATGCCTGTAAAATGTACACCTTATACCTTATTATATCTTATAATAAGGTATAATAATAATACCTTATTATTATAAGGTATAATAATACCTTCTTATTTTGTGGGTAGCTAGAAGCATTGTGAAGAGCAGCAGAACTTTACTGTTGTGTAAAACCGTGGTCACACAGTGCGTGTGTATGAGGGAGAAGAGAAGAAGATAAGGCACAGATGGTTCTGGACAGCTGTGTATCTTGCTGAAGGAAGTGTAGACCAATTACTCAGAGTAAATATTGACTATACTATCTTAGCCTCTCCACATAGTCAGACCCCTTCTAACTCTGCGTGTCTTCTCAGGTTACATTTAGACTGTTAAATCATAGATGCTAGAGATGCAGGCTAGGCTACTTTTTAATTAGCATTTAAATTCCTTCTTGTTTTAAATAAAGCCTGAGCGAATCACTAAGGGGAAATTTCTTCCCTCCTAATTTTTCAGTTCAGCTCTTGTTGCTGGTGATCTTTCAGAGCACACATTAATTCTAATTTAAAAGGAAAAAGGACTTTCAGCATAAACTCAGGTCTAATTTCCCAGTGGTTTTGAATAAAACTCCAACTGATTATTAAATTACCTGCTGCATACATTTGTTGAAATTTCAGCAGATAAGGTGGAACAATTGGTACATGTTGGGTGACAAATGGTATGCAATATTAGGTCCACTGCTGGATTCTGAAAATATAGAATTAGTTTATGCAGAATATTTTTTTCAGCTAATGCTTGAATATTGCTACAGTAGTTTTAAGAAGAGCCATGACTCTTTCACACCATTCCCGTATTCTGGCTCACGATTGTCTTTTTAAAGTATTGAAGAAAAATAAAATATAAAAATCACAAATGCACTGAACAGACTTTTTTTTGGCCAATTAGATTTTTAGCTGGTAATGCAAAACAACAACAAAAAATAATAATAATTGGCCAATTGATGTAAACTGCCGATGACGTAAAAAATTAAATGATTAATCATTAACTGTAACAGTTTAATCATAACATCTGATTTAATTTGTATTTAGAATTATTTAATGCAAAAATGTAGCTTTTTTGCATTTTGTCTTATTAGCTGTCAATGAATACAATTATAATATTGTGAGTGCCCTAAAATGGTAGGTTAACGAAAATAATACAAAAAATAGGTCTTACATCCTTGTCCCTAGTGGGGTCAGAAGGGATGCTGGTGCCTATCTCCAGCTAACGTTCCGTGCGAGAGGCGGGGTCACCCTGGACAGGTCGCCAGTCTGTCGCAGGGCAACACAGAGACAAACAGGACAAACAACCATGCACACACACTCAAAACAACTGCAACAACTGTTATACAATTGAAAAATCTATCCAATTAGATTACAAAGTATTGAATTTAGAGTAATGAAAATTATATTTTTTGCCTATTTCGAGAATATAAAAATAACATAATGTATTGTACATGTTAAGTTTCCAGCAGGTACGATTCTTTAAAGCACATAATGCTTCTGGACATGGCAGCCTAGAGACCTCAGTGCACTCTAAGCATTTCTCAGAATATTTAAATATATGACCAGCCACCCACACACATGCCACTGTGTTACAAATCCTATGAATATTTTACACTACATGTCAGTTAGTTGCTGGACAGCCTATTTGGTTGTAAAATCTAAACACTGTAACTCTTGACAGCAGCTACGGAAAATATGGCGAACTTTAAAGCATACAGATGGCCTAGCGTCTCCTTAAAATATCCCCTCAGTCTTGTTTGGCCAAGTCTATTAGAAGTAAATGTTGCTGCAAAACTCAACATGCAGAAAAAGCCAAGCAGTTTACTGTTGGAGGAAAATTATCTCTTGCAATCGGGGACAGTTACAGAGACAAAGCCATCTTAATCAGCCCTGATTAAAGACCAACCAGTTATGACTCAAAATGGAACTTTTGCCAAATATTAAAGCATAAAACTTAAGCCCTATAAGGTCATGCCAACATCACTCTTCAGTGTGGAAGTTATTATGAAGGGAATAAGATAACAGTTTGCTCATTACTAGTATTAGTAAGGTGTTGAGAAATAAACTCAGAGGGATGTCAGAATTTATTTAAAAAAGTATCTTCAACAAAATGTAGAGGCGTCTAGGTAGTTTGTGAGAAGAAGGCTGCGTAAGACAGATAGACTTCCTGTACAGAAAAGGTGATCTATTCTATGCTTTGGAGCTTTCAACCTCAGTTTGCCATGGAAAATAACAGATTTAGAAATGCTGCAGATCTGTTTGAAATTTTGGAGTGAAGTTCATTCTCTAGAAAAAATACACAAAAGCTGCAATGCTAGTAATGACAGACATTTTAACTAGTGTTAAAAGCTAAATACAGTTTAAATTATGAACACCTTAATAATTTTCTGTTTGTCATAAAGTAATAGAAAAACCCTGCTTTTACCCACTGTGGCATTTCCTCTGCCCCAAATTTTGAAATCTGTCCTTATATATATCTTTATATAGAACTATCATCTAATATCAATCAACATTAGCAGGTAAAAGCTTCACAAAATGCTCTGAGAGATTGGAAATGGACGGCAAAAGTGTAATCAGTACATCTGTATTGTGATGCACAAATAATCTGACTATGGTGTTTGATTCTTTGAATGGTGTCACCGTGCTAGAAAAAGATGGTGAAAAAGAAGCATAAGTGAATGAATAGAAACCAAAAAAAAAAAAAAAAAAACTGGACATGGGCATACTAAGCAATTAAGCAAGAAAATGGTTGAGAATAGGCTAATAAAAATGAAGGGTCCCATTTTCCGCCCCTGGATCCCAAGCAATAGCTGCCCTAAGCAACTCTCATTCCGTGTGCTCTGCAGAAGAAAGGTCAGTGATATAAATCTAAATCTGAGAAGACTGTTGACTGGGCTGTTACGGCTTTCACCCCCTGTTTCTCAGAAGGCCTGGACATCTGACCCGCATTGATTAGCCTCGGATAAAGGTTCTAACTCAGACTGAAACAGCGCCGGAGAATTGATTGGGCTGGTATTGTTCAGTTTGCAGGACGGAGTGAAAATGAAAGTAATACCAAGGGAAGGAATGCAGTAAAAGAAAAACAAAATCAACCAGTTCTGTCCTAAAAAATAAATCTCATCTTCTTATCTGTGGCCCATGAATGTAAGCATCTCCAGTAATGCACCAGTCTGTATCAGAAATATCTCAACCGAATCAGGTGGATATACGTGCGCATGAAAAAGCATGCCGAATTAAATTCCAGCCTGATGATATCAATTCACACATGGGCAGCAAGGTCTGCTACCATGGAGGATAGAGAAGGGCTGAATCAATACAGCATAGCCCTGAATAAAAACTAGCACTTTCAGGTTCACGGATAAAAAAAGTATTTTTCAATTACACATGACTTTTAATGGGTTGGCTATACAAGCTCGAGGCTTTGAGGCGCAGCAGGGGTGTTGAGGTGATTTGGCGCATCCCTTCACAATGCAAGACACACACAGACTATATTCTTGTGTGTTGGTTAGAGAGAGAGAGAGCAAGAGAGAGAGAGGGAAATTTGTAAAAAAAAAAAAAAAAAAAGGATATTCTGTTCTGTTCCTTCAGCTCACTGAAGCGTTCAGTATAAATAGGCACAAGTGTAAACAAACTGGTCTGCATCAATTAGAGCCACCTCAAAAGGACAGACTTACAGGAAGCATGATCCAGGCAGTGAGCATCAGAGCAAGCAAGGCCTTAATGGCCACAGATAGAGAGAAATCAGTCATCCATGGAAATAAACAACAAGCCGGAAAAGTATGAAACCAGCTTCTGTCTTACTGAGCTGCTGTTAAGCTTGTTTCATTTTATTTTCTTTCAGTGTCAAAGGGTAAATCTCTTCCCAGGATCCATTTGTTTACAGGGAGGTATTGCTGGCTCCATGACCTGTTATGTAGGTAGTGTCATTTGGCAATAAAAGCTAAATGAGCAATTGACAATAAAGTTAAATTGAGCAAGGCCCACAATAAATTTGAGCTAATTTAATTTTACTGTGAGAAGAACAAAGTGCAAGTTAGAAAAATGTTCATGTAAACTCATGCTTGTTAAACTCACTCCTGTCAGTCAGAGGATGTCTGATGAAGAGCTATGAAAACAGATTACAACAGTTTAAAATTTGGAAATAATCCTGAAATTTCTCAAATATTTCATATTTCTAATATTGTATCAGTTTTTTTAGAAGATTTTTATACTGCATTTTCAAGTTATGGCCAAATTCAGGAAAAAAAAAAGTCATGCCAGGATTTGGATGCTTACATATTGTTCACATGGTCTTTCAAGGCATTTAAAATGCCTATCTCCAGCGGTCAACGGGTGAGAGGCACGGTACACCCTGGACAGTGGTGCTACCAACTGTACCACTGCCTGCAATTTATTATAAGAGTATTATTTTATCTGTTTGTATTAATGTAATTTCCAATGGAAAAGGCCACCCAGCATACTTTTTAAAATTGTGGCAAGATTTTTAAGTTGTATACCCTTGGTCTACTCCATTTTCCATGTAATATTGTCAACCTTGGTGTGTGTGTGTGTGTGTGTGTGTGTGTTGACTTTGTTATGATAGTGGTTATTTCAGTATGTAGGTCATTTCATTTATTTTCTCCTTTATCATGAAGCATGATTCCAAAAATAAACTTTATGACAACAAAAAAATAGTCACATTGATGTGAGTAACTCACCTGGGAACATGATTTTTTTGTTCCCAAGTAGATGAACATCAAAGAGGTTAGGACACGAACATTTCAACACGTTTTGTGTTTTGACTTAAATTCCTCTATGTGTTATCATATCCAAGGCAAAGTTCAAAAACGAAACTTGACGTTGTTTTCTTTTATGCTTGCTCCAGCTAAACAACAAGGCCCAATAAGATGAGCAATATGAATACTCTCACGAGCAGCCAGTCTTCAAATGAATTCTTCAGTGGGGGAAAAGCACATCGAGCACTGTGAAAAAGTATTGTTCCCCTAACAGAATTTGTTTAACTTTGCTTATTTTTCACACTTATTGACCACAAATTTTAATATCAGAGAAATATAATCTGAGTAAATACAAAATCCACTTATTAGGGTGAAAAGCCTACTCAAACAATGCTCATCAAATAATAAAAAAAAAATATTTTCTTTATTAAGTCATATTTAAACACAATTAATTTTAAGCAGCAAATCATTCCACAGCCTAAAAAAATCAAGAATATGTTGGTGGTAGTGTGATGGTTTGGTTTCTTCTGTTGAACTAGTGACAACTTCCTGATGTTAATGAAACTATTATGCTCAGGGTTGACGTCATTAGTTTGTGATCTGAAGTGAACTTGGATTATACTGTAGGACAAAGAACCGAAAAACATCATTGAGTCTGCATAACTCAAATCAATAAAATCCTATTTTCAAATTTAAATCAAATTAAATTGCTGCTTCATGATGCTAGAAACCTTCAATATGGCTGATTTAAAACAAACATAAATGGGCCAAAATTCCTCCACAGAGATGTACAAGACTCTCTGCCAAAAATATTTCATTAGTACAGACCATTTAAAAATCAAATCAAGTTATTTTTGTGTCTGGCAAACAATAACTGTTGAAGGGCAGGTTAGGATGCATAAATATGGTCTTAAGGTACACAGTTGCACTAGGTATAACTTTTTGGTGATTAAGGTTAACTGCTTTAAACTGTTGTGTCACAAAGATAAGAAACTGGAAAACCTTCTTAATGTACCTTGAAATGCTCTCATTTCCTCAAACTTTATTTTATGTATTTTGTCTTTTTGGAAAATGAGCTCAAGGTTGATTTCTGACAGTTTTGTTATTGTACAAAACCTTATTGGTTACATTTGATCCTTGTTTTTTTTTTCTCCTTCACATTTGATCAGTGAACAGCTTTGCCACAAAGCTACATCTCACTTCAGTCCCTATTCCCCTCCACATTCGTCTTTGCCTACATCCTCTGTGATGTTAATCCTGAACTGACACTAATAGGCTGAGGCTGTGTTTATATAGCCACTCTCATCTGTTAGAGGATTAGACGGACAATTGCCCGTCTGATACCCAAGTGGTTAAAAGAGGAATGCAACAAAGCTAGATGTCTGAAAGTTCCTTTTGCTGCCATTGTGAGAGTGACTAATATAGATTTGAGACTTTAGCACTGAGACTGTGTCGCACCGCATTTGTGTTCTAATCCTTATTTTGCATCTCGTTTAAGATGGACTCATAAACAGCAAATATAAACTGTTGGTAATGTATTATAGGCTCACTATGATCTGTGATCCCACATTTAATGGGAGGACAGCCTGTGATTAATGGAGCGCAATTTCACCAGTGAGACTAATTTAGCCAGTAATTGCTCCAAAGATTCAAAGAATACACCCAAGTAAGAGCAAGCCCTGCTTGATAAAGAATTTGCCTCTAAATAATACATAATAATAAAACACAGTCCAGGCAATATGCTCTATCAATGCTGCCAGATAGCTGTAGGTGGAAGTTTAGAGAAATAGTAATGTCTTCATAACTAATTACTCAAACAAAAAAACAAATGAGGGCATTGTATCCTTTTTCAGCTCAAGACTATGGTCTTGGATTTGGAGGTGATGATTTCCATCCCAGCCACTTCACTCTTAGATGCAAACTGCTCCAGAAAAGTCTGAATATTATGAGCTGATGAAACCAACAGAACTGGAGACATCTTGGCTGTGCCTACAAATTCTGTCTATAAAGGTTATGAGGTGACCAAGTAGTAAATTTACTTATTATCATGCTATGCAAATGTGGTTTCTAAGATGATTCACTCACCTCTGCATGATGAATGATTGAAATGGCACCAGTCGAAGGACAGTCTAAGCTATTTTCTGCTAAATTTAGCTGATAGTCTTGTGCTATGATTTCCAGCTGGTTAGTCAATTATTGAATAAAAACAAATCAATTCCCTCCATTCCCAAACACATGCACTAGTTTGAATCATAAGCAACACATACTTTATTGCATTACAATATTACAATATTTTATGTTTAACAAAGTTAACATATTTTATACAAGTTAAGATCCATCTAAAACACATTTTTAGATAGGTCAACATACACGACCATCTATGAAACAGCTTGGTTAGAGCTGTGTAATAACTAATGGAGGGTTAGGGATTAAACACAGTTAGGTGTAAATATGAATACAAATACTTGGTGCAGGTGGGCATGACCTTGTATATACAAAAACTAATACCAAAGTGAAATGGAGCTAGTTTTAATATTCTTGCTATTTATTCAGATCATAAGTTTTGTAAATTTGAGCCGTCACATTATCTACTTTTTTATGACAATAATTTGAGGCTAATCTCATGCACTTATTAGAATAATTTAATGGTTTTCTTTTCTAGAAGGGGCAACTAGAGCATTTCAATATATATTTTTATTGATATTCTAATAAAGAAAGGTACTTTCAAAGAAGCTGTGAGTAGTCTCTATCTCGCCTGCTTTCCTCAAAATGCTAATGGCATCTATAGTCTTCAAAAACATTATCATGACTTCATTGACGACAGAAACATCATGCAAACACACTAAAATACTCAATTGACATTAAAATGGTCATATATTTCCCCAAACCTGACAACCAGTACTGTAAGGATTTGCTTACAGAGGGAAAACAAAATCAATATTTTCTTTTCTGACTCAGCTTTTACTTTACTCTGCTGGAGTTTCCATTTTTACTGAAACTACAAAGTGTTTCTCCAAACGGTATACATAGAGTCCACATTTGGGATTTTCCAAGGGATCTTCAAAGTAACCCCTGTGATCAGTAGATCATTTGAAGTTTTAACATGTTAAAAATGCTAAAAAAAAAATAGTTGTAGTTGTAGTCAATATAACAAGCTGTTCTGTTGTTTTCTAAAACTGCTATGCCTTTAAAGAACTGTCCTTTTCCCTCTAAATGACCCTTTTCTCTCCAACATCAGATATTCCCCCCACCCGACTCTCTATTTCTGCCCACTGATGCACCATCAATAATCCAGTCTCTTTAACAAGGCCAAGGCTTTTAGAGTGAGTCTCGCCCATGTAGATCCCTGCTGGTTGCTGTGTGGTCTCCTCCTACAAGGCTGCTTGAACCTCATCCCATGGAATGTTAATAATAGGTGTAAGCTTAAAAAAGTTTTGCAAAGATGTGGAGAATATATTTATTTATTACAAGATGTTCTTGTTTATAATTTGGTGCAATGGGGTGGATTCCTAACACATGAATAACTCTCTGGCATGCTTTATCTACCTAGAAATAATTTTAGGTTTTGATGTAGAGAAAAACAAAAAAACAACCTTCAATTTCAAGTAGAATTTTAATAACCTAGGTTCAATTTAACAAATTCAAAACATTCTAATTTTAATGAGACATGCATCCTGACCATTTAAAAAATATATACATTTAATTGATGCACAAGTGATTGGATCCTGCAATCTTCCACAAATGGGTCAAAAATGGCCCGCTTGAATTTTTTTGCAAAATTCCCTGAGAAAAATAAGTTTTCAGTCTGGAGTGTCCGACAAACACCAAAACTCAAACATCCACATTGTACAAGTATCATGGTGCAGTGAAGATGGTTAGCAATAATTTGGAAAAATTAAAACGTGATGAAAATCTCTGGTATTTTCTATATGTCTGGTCTAATAGGTAGGATTGCAAAAACTGACTTTTTTCTTTCAAAGGAAATATCAACATCCAGCTAAAAATATTTTAAATCTTCTGAAATAACGTGCTCTGCTGTGACAGAACCAGACATGAAATTCTGGGCCGCAATTCCAAAAGGGCTGTTTAACAGATGTGGGCGAATCGCCATACTCGCAGTGAAACGTGGTGGCAGCATGAGCTGGGCTCAGTTTTCTTCAAATCGAAGTTTTTTTTTTTTTTTTCAAGGTCAATAAAATTATAAATACACTCTAATATCAGTCAGTTTTGATCCAAACTCTTTGGATATTTTGGTATTTTCTAGAAAGCTGAAGGAGAATATCATTTTTCTGTTTCACTATGAGTCCAAGAATACATTTAAATCAACAAATAACTACACCAGAGGAGAGATGAAGTTTGAATTGACCTATATAGGTCTGGAACTAAATTCGAGGAAAAACTATCTGGTTACAAGAGGAGCACTGTGGACAGCAGATGTCCGTGCAAGCTGATATGGAGAATTTTTACAAGATAGAGTTAAAAGTCAAGATGGCATCTTGACTCCCACTAAAGACAGCTGAATGCTTAAGTTAAAACAAACATTTTATATTCTTGTTTGTACTAGTTAATAAATATGAAATATTAAGAAGAGAATATTTTTACATGGTTAACATTCTCTCTTGAGAGATGTGCACAAAGTAGTCTATCATAAATAATATTTTGTCTAATATGTTTTTTTCTCCACAAACATATGTTTAATAAACAAACGGAAAGGATTAAAAGCACATCTACTCCATGTTTCTCATCAAAAATTCAAAGTCTTATGAATATGCTAATGCAGTGATGCCTCTCGGCGCAGTGGCACGCCACATCACACCCACTACTGCAGTGGCGGTGGTCTGATTACACTTCAGCCTGAGCGTAGCCGCTCAAATCACACATTTCATTTCATAAATACTAAATTTAACTGCTGCTTGCATGCATGTGTATTGCATGTGGCCTGCAACCTTTTAAGCCATAAATTCAGGAAGGGTGGGAGGAACAAAACACCACAATTTCACTCAAGATTTGTTTCCTCATGTGCCAAACTGACGTTTTCAAATCATTAGTTTTACAGGCAAATAGGTCTGCGGAATGGGGTCTTTTGGTCTTACAACTAGTATATTGAATGCCGTAAAATGAAGGACTGCTGATCAAGGAAGATTCAACATTATTTTACTCCTCAGCAGAAACCATGTTGTTTTTGTTTAGCTTTCTTACTCAGCAGGCCTTTTTCACTCGATCTATATATCTTTCAGCTATGTGTATATGCAGTAAATGAATAGACAACCTCGAAGTGACACAGTCACACAGTGGGAAAATATATTTCAAAGAAATATTACTCTACAGTAACATCATCATCAGAGTGACTGAGATGCATGTGGCAATGTGGTCACTATCAGCTGTCTTCAGTGGCATGCTGGGTCTTTGTTTTGATCAAATGTTCCAGAACTCTGTGAGAATCGAAAAAAAAAGACATGGTTATAAATTTTGAAACAGAGGACACTCTCTCCCCTTACAATTCTGCATTGCATCAGAGTAACTTTATTACATATGAATTATAATATAAATTGCAAAAATGCTCCTTGAAATTTATTTATTTATTTTTTTGCATGTAAGCTGTTACACTATCATTGCATCAGCAATCCATGTGCAGCTTGTCATTTCCCTTAATTGCTGCACATCATGTATCTAGATGATTATACAGCTCAGATATCAAAGTCTGCCATTAAAGAAGGCTGTGAAAAGCCTGTGCTGGAAAGATGATCCAACCAATTAAAGGCTGCACTGATATCACGCCTCATGTTACTGGCATAACTTGATTTGTCTTTAGATATAAAGATTAGCATTTCCAGTAATAACCCATCTATTGGGACTCCCTGTTTTCTTTAATGCTGCATTATAATGCAACATTTAAGTCCACTTGTCTTTCATCATCAATCGTCAACACAGATACAAGGCTTCCTTAAACTCTGATTTGCTTTAGCGAGGAAAAGTAAAAGCATAGTGAAAAGCTACTGGGGAGGTGAGGTGGCTTATGAAGAATGTGAACAGCTGGAAATCTAGCTGAGGACGCTATTGTTTATTGGTTGCACAATACAGTATTGGAAAAACATGGAAGATGGAATATTGGTACATATTACTACATTGTCTTCAGTCTTTCCATTCTATCACAATGCTCAAAATACTTCCTGTGGGCTGTAGCATCCCACAAGAAGGGGTGGGTATCTACAGCAGTGGGTATCTACAGCAGAAAGAAGTAATATGATTTCTCAAATATTTTATTGACTCAAAAGTGTCAATTTTAATCACCTTGCTTGCACCCCAAGGACTTTTGTACAATATTAATATTATGTACACTGCAATCCACATAGCAATGGCTTTTCAAATGCTCTGCAGCCTTATTTTGGACCAAATTCTGCTAGAAAACGCTGCTGACCACTCAAAGAGCCTCAGCATAACAAGATAAAATGCTGCCTGACTTTGAATCAATAGAATCTGAGCTTCACTCTTGCAGCTGCAGCGTTTGTGTGTGACATTTTAGCCTGCTTTTTTTTTTGTCTTTTTCTTTTGACAACATTAAGTAGGCTAAACGATTTCAAAAATCACCAACACATCATGCAGAAATTCAACTTGACATCTGATTGTGCCAACATTGATGCCAACAACTCCCATCAAACATTTACAATGACTGCAGAATAATTTTTCCCCATCCTTCACTGAAAAGATGGTTTTTACACATTGAAAGGTGTTCAATTAAGAAGGACTTGTTTGGGGTTATGCCACAGAATCAAATTTGAGAAAGGACTTCAAAATGGTTACTGGAAGCCAAAAATCGTATCACTGTTACAAATTTTTCCAAACGAAAATACAATTTAAGCACATTCGGGAATTTTAAGGTAAAACCTAAAGCTTTTCGCAGATTTATTTGAATATAACTATACACTACAACCATATATAACGCAAAGATATTTATCAAAAGTTGAGTGGAAGGAAAAAGAGTGATAGGAAAAAGTGCATCAGCAAGACAGATAACAACAGCCTCGAGAGGATTGTTAAGTAAAAAGTGGCTTCACAAGAAGTGGAATAAGCCTGGAGTCAGCACATGAGCAATTAGAGATACAAATTTAATACTCTTCATGTAGGCCACTACTGAACCAGAGACTTTCCCTGAGTACAGTTACTCAATGGTCCAACGCTCATTTTAAAATGGAAGTAGAGTTTGCAAATCAAGAGTAAAGAGGTACAGAATCCTGGTGTGCTTGAGGTCCACTTTAAGTTGTGCATAGAAATGTACCAACATTTCTGAAGTCAGATATTTATGTTTAAGATATCCTTATTGATCTCATGATATACTCTACACAGATTTTTTGTTTTCATTATTTATAAGCCATAATCATAAAATTTACAAGAAATAAAAGCTTGAAATACTTCACTTTATGTGTAATGAAACCAGATAATATCCCAGTTTCACATTCTGAAATGAGTGACATATTATTCTTTAGACATTCCTGTAGTTCTGAATCTTGAATGTGAATAATTTCTGTGTGAATCAAGCTTAAAACTAGTTCTTGTTAAGGGTAAACTAGCACAACATGGTTACAGTCTGTAATATACACCAATACTTTATCATTTTGCTATTTAGACTCTATTAATCTGTGTAGAAGATTTGACTAATCCTATTAGGTAAAATATAAACTCCCAATTGTTACATTACATATCCAAATCGCTATGACTTGGATAAAATGGTAGATATTTTTCAAAAGCAATACAATCACGGCTTCAAGCAAATCCAAACCCAAACACTTCTAAAAAAAAATCTAGAACCTGAACTATCGGTAGAGTTGCTTTTTGTTCATCAGTCTTGGAGGAAACGTTTCCGCTCTCCCAGAAACATCTATTCCATTCATAAAACGAAATGTCAACACTCCCCTGCGTCTCTTTCATCATGCAGTCAACTGTGGCGGAACACACTGGTAAACAGGACATAACCTTCATCCATCACCATGCTGCGAGAGCCTTCACAGACTAAATTGGCATTTCAGCACAGCCAGCCAGATCGGGAGAGATGATGCAGACAGCACCACTGTGGTAATCTGCAAGAGCTGACCTTACGGTACATCTACAGAGACTCCCTAAATATCGTCTCACAATGTACTTCTTGCAGTCAGAAAACTAAATGAATCACAAATTCTTCAGAGTGTAAAAAAAACCCTGAATCACAAGCAAAAACGTAATCATCACAGGAGGTGAAAGTTTATTACATAATAATATTTATAAGAAGAAAACCATGCTAAGATGTCTGAAATTAAACCGTTAATTGTTCCCAGCACACACAGGTTTATTATGTACCACGCTGAAGACGTACTGTAGACAACGACGAGAAGAGTGAGGAGGAGGAGAAAAGACAAATTACACCCTTTTGCTTAAAATGTGCCTGGGGATGGAGTGAGATAAAATGATAGAAGTGAGCTGCACACAACACAAAAACGGCACAGACTGCCTTTGTCTCCCTTCCGCTCTGTGTATTAGCAAGTAATGAGCTCCTAATTGTGCAGCCAGGCCGTAGAGTCACTGCAGGGGTTGAAAAGCAGCGGGAATTAACTGTATCTGCCAAATGCGCGAGGGCAAAGAGATTGATAGAGGAACTGAAAGAGAGAGCGCAAGGTGAGAGAGAAAGGAAATAAAGGGACGTGAGATATAGAGCCTCCTTATTAAGGAGAAGAGGGTAAAGGGGAAATGATGAGGGCATTACAATGAAAATATGTATCTCAACAGAATGCAGATGAGGGCAAACAAGCACCAGTGGCCATTTCATGTACTCTGTATCTTCCCTTGTTATAATCGTCTCCTCTTGTCGTGTCTCTTAACGACATCATCTTTCCAGTGGTAATGAGCTAAAATGTTAAAAAGTTAAATGGAGGGCAGGGTATTAAAACCGGATTGAATGTATGACTAGTTCTGACAGTGGGAAATGATTCTGTGACTAAAGTTCATTCCAACAGGATTTTTGCAGATGCTTTCTGTAAAAGGTCAACTTAGACGAAGAGCCATGACAGGAAAAGACATGAGTTATGGTGAAAGAAGGTCAGGAAATCTAGAGAGAAATATGTCTCCGGTAACTTATAAAGGACAACTCAAGTTGTTAATTAACATATTCTGATGTCCATTAATCAATAGTGCTTTTAATAAGGGATTGGTTTATTTTCAATTTGGCTTTTGGGGGATTACGTAACTACACTCAAAGTTGTCTCAATGTGGATATATACAAACACATTTAAACGGAGCAGATTTCTGCTACCTTAAAAAAAAGGTAATTGTCAAAACATTCGAAAAGGATATGGTATAAATGCTCTCACTTCTGCCACATTTTTGTTCAGATCTATTATCCTCAAACTGTGATGCAAGTTTCTATGACAGCCCTAAGTTTGCCTTCTGAAGAAATTTTAGTATGATCTATTTGCTAAGTAACTAAGAAGTATTTCACTGTGATGTAGAGCTACTATGCACCAACAGCCAAAACAATAAGTTGTTCACGTTCATTTTATGCTCCATCAGAAACGGTTTTGTAAAATGTCATTGGTAAGGCAACTTTTCCATTTTCTAGTATTTGGAAAATCTGAGGGATTTCTTAATTCTTGTGATCCATGACTAGGCTAGCTATTTTTACCATTGAATGCTAAAAATAATATATTTGCATTTTACACTTTCAAACACCATAGCAACATGTTTGCTAAAGGAGATTGAATAGTACTCTGTGTGTGTAAAATATTTAAAATGAACAATCCTCAACTTGCCAAACAATTTTTTTTAATTCTGCTAGTATAACAAAGTTTTAGACCCAAGGCAGACCTTTTGGGGAAAAAAATAAAAATAAAAATATTTCACCCTTAGATTGACAACTTCACAGAACCTTCCTGTATCTTTCCAAATGTTAAATTTAAACCTTTGATAAAAATAGAACACAACTAAGCAGTACACTTCAACAAAACATGCATTACCAACTAATAACAATATTTTGTCTGTGATCCATCAGCAAAGAAGTATAACTAAATAATAAAATAACTATGTAAGACTTATTTTGTTGTGTTCACACCATTTTGCTGTTCCATATACACACCTCAAGTACACAAACATCACAGTGTAGTTGTGACATTCTGTGCCCTAACATTATCTGGTCAGTATAAATTATTGTAGACCTTAGTGTACATGACAGTTTACTGCAGACCAGGGCATTTTAAATCTCAAAGTCAATATCTGTATCTTATGTTCCAGGCTACTCTACAGTAGTCAAGATTAAATCCAAAATTAATTAAACAAGCATAAATTCTTAATTTGAAAGAAATTAAGATAGTGTTATTTTGAAAAATCAGCCCTAGTGTGAGAGTGTGGATTTTTGTTCTTCTTTTTTTATATATAGTTTTATTAGAACATAGAGTAAGAACTTTGAATTGTACATCATGCTGCAGCCTCACATTACATAAGTAGAGAATGAGAAAGGACGTGTAGTTTTAAGACAACGCATAGGCTTCTAACTGAGGACTGGACAATAAATCTTTATCAATCAGCTGAGAGTTAGCATTAATTATGTTGTTGCAAAGGACTGTTTGGAATGCAATAATTGTCTTTTATTTCACAGATACATATATTTGTTAGCTGTTAGATGGAGTCTCTTTTCAGTATATGCTAAAACCTGACACAAATGACAGTGTCCAAGATTCTAAAGGTCATAGATAATATTGGAAGCAATAATTTCACAATCCAATTTCCTAATATCTTGAAGCCCTTCTTGTAAGAATGCATTTACTGAAGTCAAAGGGTGACAGCTGTTCTAGAGCACTTTAATTAACTGTTATCAGACGAAATATTCAGTAAAATACAAATATTTTGTCTATTTTTTTTTTTTTTTTCCAAAAACACCCCCGTTTACTGCAAGCTAACATTCAGTTTCTCTTGATAGTATTTCGTCACATACGTATTATTGTTCCGTTGAAATGATTCCTATCACTAGTAGCTAATAAAAATCATCTTCACATTATACTATCAAATAAATTGATAGAATAAATTAGCTCAGCCAAACAAATCAAAGCTAGGCAGATGTAAATATAAAATCTAATGTTCTAAATGTTTCTTGTGATGATTACAATCCAGACACTTTTTCCTAGTTGCTACTCATGCCTTTTTCCAAGCATTTCACTCCCTCTCTAACAATTGGAAATTTAACTCAGATGCGGAAAGACCCACATCCGAGTTGTTGTCATGGTAATGAGCAAAATGGGTTTTAGCAACAGTTCCAAAAGGCTTCTAAGGACTCGCATGACGGGCAACCATTTACTTTTCACTCTTCAACATGTCAGACCTTCTACTGCTGAAATTACATGCAGACTCACGTCTAGAGCAGCAGTGCTTTGAAATCAAAGTACCAAAACGACTAACATTCTTTCACTTCAGCCACTGTGTCTCATGGCCTTTGCTCAACATTGATTTGCTTTTGCAACTTAGTGGCCAGATGGCTGAACAGGGGTCAGCCCATACTAGTAATGAGCACCTGTCAATTTCCTGCAGCAATCTGAGTAGCTTCTGTGGTTACATATTTTGAATTTTGCCATTTCCATCAACCTTTTCTAATGCGATACTTCAAAATGGGCATGAAAAAATGTTGATGGGAACCACATTATTAAAATAAAATGAAGCCATTCAGGTATGGTTTTTGTGACCAGGAGAATTTGCATGGCCTTGTTCATTGCAGCTAACAACAAAGCACTTTGCTTTTCCAGTCGCCATTGTATAGTACACACAGCGACAAAAGCAGCTGACAAACATGCTCATCTTTGAATAATCGAGTGGAGCTCCACCTGGGTTTTCAGGTGAGGGGTAGTGCCTGCCGATTGCGACTTGATGATGGGAACGTTTTTGAAACTGCTTCTTTTCCATACACCAACGCAACACTTACTTCTTGATTTTTTTTTTTAGGACTTGAACTTTTTCTGGAAGTAGTAAAGACCCAATTGGAAGTACAAAAATGTGCATACAGATAATTTTGCATGATATGCCCGTTTTAACTGAAACAAAGGCGGGGATGTTAAGTGGTACTGTTCTGAGTGCTTTGTAAATGAAGAAAGCATTGACTTGACTTGTAACTTGATAGACAAAATCCATTTTGTATTTAATTGTTTTGTCTGTAATCAGTGCATAGAATTAATTAAACCTACAAATTTGTTCATTTTAAAAAGAGAGATAAACTAGGCAAAGGTTCACTCTGCACCTTTTTAATCAATCTAGGCATTCAATAAACTTTAACTGCATTTTACTGTTGATGTCAGAATGATTGGTATGAAGTGCTGACCAAGTTGTGGTGCAAACAGCACCACCATTCATTTGTCGTTATGTGTAGAAATTCAGAAGTGAATCTGTGACTGCAAAGGTCAGTCAGGGAAGAATCCATCACAATACACCATGTGGGTTTTTTCAGGATAGATGAGCTCCTGACTTGTGGCTGTCACGCTGTGGATGAGAATCACATGAAGGTTAATCATGACATTCACCAGCTTCATTGGTTTCTCTGTGAGATTTCTTTTAAACTTTCTAGCTTCACAGACAGAGCAAACAGGTTGAAGTAATTCTTACATTTCTGAGAAAATTGAAGCAGTTATAGTATTTTTTTGGAGGAGCTTTAAAAGAGTTTAAAAGACTCCACATTTGATATTTGGAAAATTCTTAAAACTCTGCAGGACTCAAAACATCTGGAGTTGTTTAACAGCTACGTTATTTAACAGTGTTCATGTATGCTGCTCAGTCCTTTAGCCTCTTCCTAATCAACCAGCATTGTCATTATTAAATCCATTTAATTATTTACATAAACCACAGTCATGGTAACAGGGGCACCAGATTGGGGGTTAAGTAATGACAATTTTAGGGGCCCTTGACCAACAGGGGGGCCCCCACAAAATAAATAAATAAAATAAATTTTACAGAGATAGAAAAAAAATTGGGGCTCTGTCCATTACTGTTATTGTGTTTTTAAATTTGTTTTTAGCAGTAAAAATGAAATGTTACCTCTCCCAGACCAAAAAGCACACATCCATACTTGCACTGAACCCCCCAACCCACCCAATCAGAGGCAGGAGGCAGGTTTTAGGACTGTCAATCACAACCTCATGTGGCTGCTCATCCTCCCTCCCCCTCGCTCTGTGCTATGCTGCATCTAGCACAGTTTGTTGTGAATGCTCAGTCTAGTTAGCATAGCTACCAACGACAGCAGATGCACATTTTTTTCTGTAACAATAAGTTGTTTCTCCACCATTAGCACATTTAGCAGTAAGTGAATGAAGTTGATTAACAACACTAATACCCTCCTCCTGGTTCTGATTGGTTGTTTTTGGTCAGAACGGTGCATTACTTTAGCTAGCAGCAGTAGTTCAGGGAGGAGGTGGAGGAGATTGATTTTTTTCACAGATTATCTGTCTCATAGCAAACTGTCATGACATGGTAACAACTTTAACGAATATAGAGAAAACATTTTTTATATACTGCAGCTTGAATAAAATGCTACTACATAGCATATTTTGAGAAGTCAGGATTCTTTTATGTA
Organism: Brachyrhaphis roseni; assembly: GCA_903066815.1. NCBI lineage: Eukaryota > Metazoa > Chordata > Actinopteri > Cyprinodontiformes > Poeciliidae > Brachyrhaphis > Brachyrhaphis roseni. The sequence continues at coordinate 19,389 of CAEFZY010023575.1, forward strand.
GATTTTGCACGTTGTCTGTGACTGTTGCAAGTGGGAAGAGACATTTCAATGAGATAAAACTAATAATAAAAAAGTTAAGCAACCTATTTGCATGCAGTATTTGGACTGTTGCATGTAAAATTCACTAGCAGTAAATATTGTGGTAGTACTAGTATTGGACCAAAGAAAGCAAGACAGTTGCAAGCCCTTACAATTGTGATGCTTTTGATGGGTCAAGAAACTGTAACAGTAGTTGCACAGAGGGGGGGCAAATCTAATTTTTTGTCATGGAGCCCAAGATTCCTGGCGGCGCCCCTGCATGGTAATGATAACAGCTTATAAATAAATGTTCAGGAATATTTTTTATGATTGTATTGTCCTGTAACATGCAGTCTCCAAAATGGAGATGACTTTGGCAAACCTCCTTAAAAGTCCCAATCATTTTGAAGCTGCTGTTTTATTAGGGCATTTGTAGGCTTAAATTGTACAAATGGAGGGAGAAACTACTTTCTGAGAACTTTTGAAGTCGGGCATTATGCAAAATCATCAAAAACATATGTGTGGAGTATTGCTTTGACTCATTCATGCATGTTTGAGGAGTCCTTAAATCTCCAGTGGTAGCCATTCCCTTAGCGCCTCCTCTGGGTTGTACCCAAACCCCCGCCTTGCAGTCCTCAACCAAGCTGCTACTAACCAACTCAATTGAGAACTATAGCCCAGACCTCCCCCACACAGCTCCACCAGACTAGTGACAGTAAGTAATAAGCAAACAGGATGTCTGTTCAGCTTATCGCCTCTAGATGATACACTGTGATCACTTTATGTTCAAAAGTGTGAAATCACTCTGTTTCTTTACTTTTCTATGAAGGAGTTGGATTTTCATGTATTTTTATAGATATTAAAGAGATAATTCTTGAAGTGTTTTAAAATTACATCAAAGCAATAAAAACACATTGTTAGGAAATTGGGTAGTGTGCTTTAAAATTTGCATACTGAACTGCCTACATCAGATAAAGAAAATCAAAGAGTAAGATCCAGCAAAAACCTGACAACACAAGAGAGATGCATCATCCTTCATCTGGTTATGACAAGTGTCATAACCAGATGACACTACGTCCAGCTGTGCTTGCTTTGATGTTTTAGGATTACTTTAAATTACAAGGTAACAAACCGTTTCATATCAGGCTGCTACTGAAAGTGTCAGCAGATCCACTCAAAATTTATCCCCAGTGCTTTGTTTCATCAATTGAGAAGCATTGTTAGTCAAAGGAAAATCATTTTCTTTAAAAAACTTTTTTTTTTTTTTTGCAAAATAGAAATTTAGAATAACTTTTAGATATTTTCATGGATACAAGACACATATTTATAAAAACACCAACCTGTTTAATACTATACAATAACAGAATTAGCAAACATAAATGTGGTTAAGCTGTTTCCTGTTCTTAAGCTCTCTTTGTAATGAGCTAGGAATATACAAAATTGTCTTCACTTGTAAAACATTGAATTTAGAAAAATAAAACAAAATTTTAACCTTCATTAAAACAGATTTCATTAGGCCTAAAATATGCTTGCATATTATGTTATATGTATACAGCTCGTATCAATTTGAATCCAATACATGATCCAAGGAGTGAGCTAAACATTAATATGATGGTAAGGAGGATTCTAATCCATATTTTCAGAGTGCTTTCAAAGAGTTTGACCTTTGTAGATTGGTCTATTATGTTTTGGGAGAAGTCCGTCATCAAAAGAAAATAAACCTCTGTTTTGAATGAAAACAACTGCAAATCTTAATCTCTCAGGGGAATGAATCATTTTTGATCTTAACTGTAAATTCAGAACTTGGTTGGCAGTTTTCTATAAAATGAAGCTATGCTGAATCAGACTGAGCTAGGAATCATTGCATAAACTCTTTCAGATTAGCTGTTAATGGTGTAAGGTAGGCCTGACCTCCTGTCCAATTTCCCATTCACAATAAATTCGTCTTCCAACCTTATTTTCTGCTCTGTTTGATTCTAAAAATCAGAGCATGATATTTATTGGTTACTATTCATTCACAAAAAGCAGGATCTCCCTCGTATTTTGTATTCAATGAAGAATTGAAAACATTGTTTTGTGGCCTAGTCCTGGGGGTTGTTGCCAAGTCATGCTTAACAGTGAAGCAGCATTAAGACAATTAGCAAAGGTTTGTATTTGATTTTGGCTGGCTGAGCTGCTTCTGCAAACAGCACGCAGAAACAGGAGATTATTTCCAGTGAAGATGAGCACTTCGCACTACTGGCCCAAGAGATGATACACACTTATACACATATCACACATCCGTCCCACATACCTTATTCATGCACAAACAAACTATACGTACCCTGTGAGTTCAAAGGAATCATGGCTGACCGAAAAGAAAGACAACCGTGGGGAATCAAATAGAGTATGCAGTCAAAAGGAGCTCATAGCTCAGGGAGTTAAGGCTTGTTTGTGTGGCTGCAGAGGTGGAGCAACGCCTTTTCCATGCATTAACTTCCAGTTCTCTTTCCCTCTTTTTCTAACAGAGAAATAATCTACCATCTTGACCCTTTTATCCTCCATTTAACAGAGAAGCTCCAGATTCAGTTCCATTTTATGGACTGGTTTTCAAGTAAGTAGGTTTGGAGAGTAAAATTAATTGTGACAAATTGACAATTATTAAGTCAGAAGAACTGAGATTGATCTTATTTGTCCATCTATGAACTCTGCTGGAAATAGAGGCAGAGGTCCATAATAGCTTTTATGCCCATAGATTGAAATTTCACTTGAAAGGCTGCTAAATTAAACATGTGTCTGTGTGAGTGAGCACACAGTGATAGGTGAAAATAATTCAATTGGCACTGTCAACTTAATGTCAATCAGGTGCAGAAGGAGGTGCAGATCACATGTCTCTTGTGCTTTTTGCAAACAGACAGAATCTCACAGAAAGCAGGATTTAGCTGTCGTCTCCGCTCACTCAATTACGCCTGACCAAGCACAGTCCCAGAGCTACAGCCGGTATGAAATGTCTGCAACCAGAAAGTTTTTGTGATGGAAATGATTTCACAACATTTTTGTGTTTTATGTGACCCGTGAAAAACAAAAATCTTTTGAAGGAGGGAACAAAGGTAACAAAAATTAATGAAATGGCTGTCTTAAGGTGAATTGTCTTACAGCACTAATTCCTTTTGGATAGAAGTCTCATAAGCATTGTGTTTCTTGACCTGCCTGATTTCTGTATTATTTGGAATAATGTTCCAAATTGTATTGCATGACTGTCTTACAAATGCTTTGTCTGGTTTGTGGAGCTAATTAACTTCCTAGCCACCATTAACCACAACTTGAATAAGGGCTCACTGATAGCCTTCAGTTTTTTTTTTTTTTTTTCCTCATCATGCCTCATAGATTAAATACATTCAAAGAACAGTTCAAGAACAGTTCAAATAGCATTGTTTTTTTGCAAACTTGTCATGTTACATGAGTATTTCAACGTCATGCACCATCTCACTCTCTTTACTCCTATGCCGCATTTCCACTGAGCGGTACGACAGGGGTCGATGTGGCCATACCCCTCTGTGGGAATGAGGAATATGTCATCAGGTAAGCCACTGCAACTGAGGGGAAGGGCTAGAGTCTGTGTCTGTCACACTCACGTGAGAAATCCAGAAGATAAGGGTGGTTCACACAAATTTTGGTGCAAAGGAGATATTGGAAAAACGTACTGACTTATTATCAGTTATACTGGAAAACGTATTTGATATTTTGACAATTGTAGTACTGACTTCTACTTTATATGTGATTGATATTTAATTCTAATCACATCCACAACACCAATAATGTAATATCTATAAATGGTGTGCATTTTTATGCAACCACATTACTTTATTTTTTCTGTATTTTTCATTTTCTCCCTGAATTATTTTGAGTTTGTTATTTTAATTGAATTGTATACAGGTTGCATTTCACATTAAAGCTGAAAAAAGTCTAAATGAATAATCTTGAATGTTTTTTTTCCCCAATCACAAAAAGTAGTTACCAATATGGGGTGTAGAATTTTCATATCAAATGTAATTTACTGACATATAACCCTATATTTTCCTACATATGTAAGAACCAAATCCATATGAACACGTCTGTGAGATAATGATGCCACATCACAAACTCCTTTGAACCCTGAAAAGAAATCCTACAATTAATATCCATGAGACACACGGATATGCTATGTTCTTGTGGGAAAGGGAATTTCAGTGCAGTCTGTAAATTTCACACTCTGCAGCTCCTCAATTATGATTGTGAGGCTCACTTCACCAAAGGGCTTGTTTCATGTGCCAGTAGTGCTTGATTGTTAGTGTTTGGGTTAGAATCTGTCCCAGACCTATGAACAATCAGAATTACTGGTTGTGCATTAAAGCAGAAAAAGAGTTCAGCAGTAATGATACGGATTACTCTAATCCTTCCGATGAATGCATCCGCACAGGTAGCATTCACTGATAGACCAGTTTTAGAAACTTGCATCTCATTATGCTAACCTAAGCGAAAGAATGAAATTGGACCAATCAATATGGTGATTAAAGTGCCTTAGGTATATCAGGAGCACAAAACAACCATGCATGAGGCTAAAGGTTTATTCACACAAAGATTTAGTTCTGCATAATTACCTCCACAGGGATTGTAGTTGATGTGTGTAATCTTCCAATATATGGATATAATAAAGACTGCAAAAATATACTAAGGCAGAAAAGCAAACATGATATTATTGCAGTGTGTTGACTTTTTCCTGTAGTTCTTTTTGAGGCTTAGGAGGAAAATCCAGTGACTGACAAAGTCACTAGTTTTAGTTTTTATAGGGACATTTTTAAGTTACGGTATACAGGCTTTATAAATCATTTAAAGTTCATAATTAGAGATGCACCAATTAATCAGCCAGGGATCTGACATTATTTCCTTAATTGGCTACAATATATTTACTACTATGACTATTTTTCATCTAAACTCATCAATTAAAAAAATGGTTTCACAGAATTTACATAAATATTCCAAAGAAAACTTTATAAAATCATCTAAATTCATTTAAGCTGGAGATAGGCACCAGCACTGACCCCTATGGGATAAGGTGTAAGAAAATGGACGGCTGGATGGATGGATCTAAATTAATTTATATAAAGCATAAAACCAGCAATTATTCATATTACTGCAATATCATAGCATCTATAGCATGTATTTGGTTATTATTTTAATCCTATAATATTAGACAGATAAAGCCTCAGAATTTAGCATAAACAACATTTTGTCTGTCCAGGCTGGTGGTGGAATGATGGTGTAGAGGATCATTTTTGGCATGATATTGGTCCCTCAGTACCAAATAAGCATCAAATACAACAACCTGCCTAAGTTTTGTTGATGACCATGTCCATCCCTTCATGTCTGCTACCAATCGTCTGATAGCTACTTCCAAAAGGAAACAGTACCATGTCAGAAAAGCTCCAGTCATTTTAAACTGGTTTACTGATCTCTGTCTTAACTGGTCTTCATAACCAACAGATCTCAGTCCAACAGAGTTTCTTTGGAATGTGGTGAAATAGAAGATTTGCATTATAGATGTGCAGATGACAAATTTGTAACAACTATGTGATGGATATGTGGCAGTATGGACCAAAACCCCTGAAGAATATTTCAAAATGTCTTGATGAGCCTATGCCATGAAGAAAGGAGTCAACCTTTAAGGCAAACTGAGATCCAATCCATCCCTAGTTAGGCGTACCCAGTAAAGTGACCATTAAATTTCTGATGTAAGCCAGAGTAATCTTGCAATACTTTAATTTTCTACTGGATTCAAAATTACTATTTCTATGATGTATCAGAAAAACTGTAACACATTTTTCCTAGTTTATATGTTATAGTCCATTGGAGAAAAAAGTGAGATTAGAAAAAATCTACTAAGAAATCAGAACTCAGTAGTAGCTTACATCTTTAATGATAGCAATTTCAGAATCATAAGGGGAAAAGGTTAAAGTCAAGAAAAAAATTCAGTGATGTATACCACACATAGTTTTCCTCTAGTCTACAAACAAAACAAAGGATCAGTAGCCCTGATGTTATCTCTAATCCTCTATGGGTTTTTGTTGACCTTTAAGGTAGCGTTTGTTTGGTTTGACAGAGGAATGCTGAAATTTCTGACTAAAATAGCTTGCCAGTGTCCACACTGGCTGACATGCTGGCTGTGAGACACAGGACAGCAAATGACTGCTAATCACGGGGGACAGAAGGGGAGCCAGCTGTCACCATTCCAGCCTCCATTCCCTTTCTGACAGCAGGCAAAGCAACACAGGGGAGTCATACAGCAGATCCCTTCCGTCCCCGATAGGTCACCTTAGATGAATATCTAAGTTAGGAAGGTCATCCAGCAGAGTTAAGCTGACTTAATGTTCAGACCTTGTTGAAAGAGTTGGCAGCTGACAAGCCTTCTTTTTTGATCAAATAAATAAGAAAAAAATAACAACATCAAGGTTAATGTATTTGCAGTTTCAAACAAAACCGCAATATAACCTTGAAATACTGCAACTGTACTTCTGGTGTAGATTCTGCTACCGATTTCTGCTCAAGTTTTTTTATATCACTTTAGGGAGAAAGGTTGTTCTTTTAATGGATTAAGCTCTGAAACATCCTGTATACTCAACTAGGTATTTGTTTTCTTTTCTTGTTCAAATTAGAAAAAAAAATAAATAAAAAATAAAAAATATATATATATATATAAAAAAAAAAAAAAAATCCCTTCTCACCCACCGCGGGTGGTGTTTCTTCCTCTTAGCTCGGGTCCTCTACCAGAGGCCTGGGAGCTTGAGGGTTCTGCGCAGTATCTTGGCTGTGCC
>CAEFZY010023576.1:0-77617 GCA_903066815.1 Brachyrhaphis roseni
AAAAAACATACCGGTGAGAGCCGTCTTCATCTTCCTCCTGAGCACTGAGACGTGTTACGTTACATTAAACTTGCGTCTTCCTCGACACATATATTCCACCTGTCTCACTCTTACCTTTTCTGCTCGAGCGCCCCTGGTGGCCGTTAGAAAAAAAATGCATAAATAAGCCGCATCATTATATAAGCCGCAGGGTTGAAAGCGTATGACAAAAGTCGGTGCTTATAGTCCGGAAATTACGGTAATCTTCAAAAATGTCAGGAATATCCCAAAAGAGCCGCAGCTGTAATTGCAGTAAAATATGCCTGCTTTTACTTTTTTTAATGCACTACCTTATGTAAATCTATCAAATAAAACCTTCATAGGATTACAGTATGTTATGTGACAAGGTTCAAAGAGTGTAAAAACCTTTTCAAGGCACCTTATTCTGACCCTATCTAACCTTTTTTTCTGTACAATCAATGCAGTCCTGGATGATAAAAGACCCCAAGTGAATGGAGTGTGTGTAATGTTGCAGCCGGCAGCGATTACAGAGGTAACACGAAGACTTGGAAGCATTAGTAAAACAGGGTTTATTGTGTGTGCTAAATTGCTGGACGGCTCCAGGGCTGACATTTAAAACATAACATCACTAAACAAAAAACACATTAGAGGAGAAAAGCTGAGCAGGGCGCTTTAAGCTAAACCTGAAATTCAAGTTTTTGGCGAAGGCGACTGACCCAAATTTCCTGCCCCTTCTTCTCCTTAACATGCTTCTGCGAGCTTGGGCCCTGGGGGTGACGTATCCCTTACACTGGGATTGCCAGTGCATTTACATAGCATGGTTAATGAGAGATCAACACCAGGAAAGCGCTTCAAATATAAAGCTTTCTCGTAAAAAAAATAAATAAATAAAAAAAAATAATATAATGAGTGAGCGATTGATCCATACTCAAACAAGCCGGTTTGCTGAGTTAATACCAAAGGCAGATTATAGCCGGTGCCAAAAGTGCCCTGGCGTGCGACGCCTTTTGCTTAGAGCATCCCCAAAGTTGTCATCACATTAGCACATGGTCAAGGACTACATCCTACCACTCTCATAATCTGCTTTGCTGCACAATTAGCCTCCTATAATAAGGAAGCTGTCTGTCAGGCAGCGGGGAGTTTCACCCAGGATGGATGGATCGCTTACTGCCACTGAAATATAGCCTCTGAGGTTATTCTCTTCAAGTCAGCACCGGTTCTCTCTGTAGGTGTGAATACGGTGACAACATGGAGGGTTGTTCTTTTTTATTGTGCCAAACATCTATTGCACTTTGATGAAGCCAGACAAAAGCGGGATAAGGAGACTGTGAGGAGGGGATGGGAGGCGGTTGATGAGAAAGCACCCATGGTCAGGGCGGATGTGGTTTTTACCTCAGAGAATCAGATGTTGCAGAGTGGTGAAACAGCAACTTTTTTGAATAAAATAATAGATAATTTCATGGCAACAATGGCACAGAAACTATGGGCAAGAGAACAAAATAGCAGGAAGGGGATGGAGTGGGGAAGGGGTTTGAAAAGAATAAGAAGAATTCAGTGCTGCTTCTTGCGAGGAAAAAGAAGAAGGAAAAAAAAAACATTGATGACACCCGGTTCCATTCTTCCGCTCTCCCCTTTCTCTGCTCCTCGCCTCGCAGCACGGCGGGCTAAGCTGGGAGCTGTAATGTCATTAAATTGCAAATGCTTTTTTTTTTCATTTCCGACACACACTGTTTACTTATCTGGCAAAAACATATGTTGGAAGGAATCCGTTAAATTCTGCCCATTGCCTTGGGTGAAAGTGCAATAGAAACGGGCCCACTGAGCTCCTTCTGTCGTCTCCTTTTAGCACTTTGCCTTATCTACAAGGCTGCTTAGCAGCAAACTGGCGAGTTCAATGAAAAATGAAGATACAGCGCAAGATTAGGGGGGAAGAACAGTGACGGGGGAGAAATGCTCGGAGAGAGGGTCATCCCATTGCAAATGATTTCACTCCTCTCCATCTGCATAAATGACTATTTTTAAGGCATCTCCAAGCGTCTGTATATTTTTCTCACTCTGCCACACATTTAATTTCACGCCCCGTGTTCTGAATATGCTTAAATGCATATCTCTGATGCACCTTTAAGCCAGAGGAAAGAGGATGGGGGGGAGGGTGGGAAAGGGAGTGGGGAGGGCACGAAAGCAAAATTAAAGATAAAATGGTGTGATTTGCACTACAAGTCTATTACTTTATGGCATTTACATATAGTTTACCTCTGCAATTCCAAGATTTTCTTCTACCAAACTCCTATCAGTACTTGGGCTTGTATAAATATGTATAAATCTTTGTTGAGGGAAAAAATAGAATTCCTTGCGCTGCACTGGAAAGTTTGAAGGGTGCACTTTCTTGCTTCAACTTCTCCTGCGCCCACAAGACTGTCAGCATATCTTTTTGGAGGGTATTCTTTGCTTGCCTGCCTCATAAAAAGCCACAGACTCCAAGCACTTTAGGGAAAAAGGATCTCGGGTCAAGACTTGGCCTAACCTTCAGAGGAAAGTGCCTGGGTGAAGCAATGAGTAGCAGAAGAACAACTAGCACACCTTGTACAGTATGAAAACTGTCATACGGGGTAAATGTGCTAATCTGATAAAGTGCAACTACCTGTGTGCAGCTGCTGTGTTGTTCAGCAGTGGCAAAGAAAGTTGGAGCTGTGAATGAAAAATCCCGCCCCTGACAACAGAGAGAAGACGAAGGCTGTGGATTGGCCTGGGAATGAAAAGGAAGCAGAGAGAGAAAGAGAGAGGGAGAATCAGAGAGAGAGAGGCTATTCAGAGCACGATTCCTTTCCCTCATTGTCTGCCTGCTCAGATTTGAATATGCGCACTCAAAGAAGACAAGAAAAATGCTTTAGCCTCTCGCTTTGTTGGCCTTCTCTCTCCTCTTTTCTATTTGCAATTAAATGCATTTCAAATGGAACAACTGTACAGAAAGCATTTCTGATAAGAAAGAATTACATTGCCTTTAACCTTCTTTGTATTGGCTTTGCAATTTCCAAGCGCTCTCATTATGAGAGCTGCACAATCAAAACATACCTCTGAATAGAAAATGCCAGACAACAAGCACTGTAAGTAGTGCCTCATTGAAAATTAAATTGCATTTAAAGAAATATTTTTTTCCTGCGTTCCTTCATGCTTAAGCAAGCCTTAGTGTCTCTGTTTTGTTGCCTTGACAGGGACCCTTGTGTCCTGAGCAGGATCACACAAACCGGTCCCAAGCATCAGGATGAGATCAGTCAATTTGAATTAATGTCATCTGGTCATTTACGGCTAAAACACCCTCCATGTGTCATTGTTGTTTGCTTTGTGTGCAAAGCATCAGCTGCAACCCCCCCAATCTTATTCTCCAGACAGAAAATTTTTATTTAATTTTTTTTTTTAAGGATTTGAATGCTGTAAATAACTCCAAACCCTCTCTTACGAGGTTTACCCCTGCAGCACTTTGTAACTTATCAGGGCTGCCTTGTGCCTCCTCTAATGCTTGCATTATGCTCAAATGTAAATCGGTAAGCTGCCAGAGCGGTGGGCGGGAATCAGTGAAGAAAGAATCACTGAAGGGGTCTCGCCAGAGTTCTGATTGGGGCACAGAAAAATAAACAGAATAATTTTTTTGTGTTTCTGAAGCCTTCCCAAACAAAAATGTATCACAATGCTCTGTTGAAGACACACATAATTAAAAAGAAGCAAAGATTTTTCTCTAAATAAGTAAAATGTGACACTTTTGCCTTTAGCATATCATATCTGGCAAAGTTTTGTAAGTTGAGAACATTAATTTTGTTTAAATGCCAACACTGTTATTAAAAGAAAATCTCTAATATATTCTAAGTGAATGATGCCCAGGGGTCTGTTTTGTATTTTTTAATTTCCATCTCTAATAGTACAAGAGACTGATTGGTAATTAGGACAGAACCATTTTAACGCATGTAATGAGCATTATAGGTTTCCCATATGCTCTGATGAAAACAGATAGCATCTCCGTCAATTTGAACGCATGTTGACCTTTAATGGCAATTATTTTACAACACTCTCCTTCATGCTGCTTGTCCCCCAATTGGCTTTACAATGTAATGAGAATATCACAGGGATCTCCCAAGTAATTGACCTAAAGCATATTTTGCAGCATAACTATTAATCTTATTTTACAGTGAATAATTCTGAAGTGGGTTTATACATGCACAAAACTAGTGCAGAGGGATACGTGGCCCCCAGATATTAATTTTGAGATGGATAGAAGTCTTAAAGAGGATTAAAACTCTATACAGGCGGCTCATTTCACATAGCTGCATGGCACCTAGCCTACTGTATATATGCTGTCAGTCACTCCCTGGCATGGTCGAGATTTGAAATGGTGACAGTTAAAGTACAAAGATGTTCAATCCTAGACTATTTCATGGCATATTTGGTGGAGGAAATGCAAACTGTTAAAGCCAGTCATTCCAGAGAAGCAAAGGCAGACAAACACAGCAACACTGCCCCCCTCCTATTGTGAATAGGCACTGCAGGCGCCCATCTTTTAGTTGTATACATGCATATTTTTGTTCATTATGAAGAAGTAATACAGACATATGAGTAATGAGTCTTTCACTACAACTTAATATAATCCTAAATTATTTCATAACGAAGCAACAAGCAGATAAATCATGCACTGCTAACGGTTTATGTATTTATTATTTTAAATGCCACAAAACTTTAATAACTACACAATTGTCATAGGGCTCTTAAAATATATGTACTTAAAACATGTGAACAAAGGTGTTCTGGTTAGATAAGACCAAAAACAAAAACTTACAGCCTCCATGCAAAATGTTATGTGTGGACGAAAATTAAAACAAACAGAAAATCAACCTAAACACATAATCCCCACAGTCAAACATGGCGATGGCAGAAGCATAACATGGGGATGATTTGCTTTATCCTGAAAAGAGAAGGTGGTCAGAGTTGATGGAACAATGAATAGGGCTAAAAACAAGGAAGAAGAGCTTGTAGACTGTAAAAGACTCAAGACTGAGGCAGAGATTTACCTTCCAGCAGGACAACAACTCTAAACATTTAGCCAGATCTACAGTGGAATAATTTAGATCAAATAGTATTGATGTATTACACCAGCACAGTCAAAATTCAGTAAATCCAGTAAACCAAAGATCTGTGTCAAGAGTTGAAATTGATGTTAACAGTTGAACTTATGCTATTAAATAAAAGATGAGCAGAATTTCAGTCTGTACAAGTCTTACTGAAACGTAATGAAAATGAACGGTCAATAAAGCACTTGAATTCAAATCACTTCTTTATTTTGAGACAAATCATAACAAATTTAATCTCAAATTGTGTAGTCAAATTCAGATAGAAATACAGTAAGCACTACAATAAAAATCAGCTCATCATAAAATACCAACTAAAAGTAAAAGTTGCATATTAAAGGAAATAGTTTGGTTTTAGATAATCTTGTGAATTGTGAAAACTTAAGAAAGATTTATTTTCAGTTTTAATAATAAGCAGATCATTTTTTTCTTGCTTATCTGGTTTGTTCCAAAATAGCTTAATACATAATTAAAGACCTCAGTAGAAGACATGACTAAACACCAACAAGATTTGCATTCTGTTTTCTGTTGCATTTGCTCTGGGCTGATTTGAAAGACTAATATGAATATGTATTAGAAATCTCCAAAAGCCCAGTAGTGCTGGTTGAATAGCTCCTCAAGTTCCATATCGTTAATGAAACAACCAGCCAAAACATTGAAATTAGCACCTTCAATTTGGACACAGAGTGCTGTTCTCTGGAAATGTAACTGAAGTGCCCTCAATTAAAAATGTGAAAGACCTGTAATATCAAGCCAAGACATGTTGCTGCTATGAAACGTGTTCAGAGTGGTTTAAGTGTTAAGTGCAACACTCACCTGTTGTCAAAGAAAATGGAAACATATTTCTCTGCATGATTCTGCCCCCCTTCTGCAGTTTTCTTTGAAAGACTCAATAGACTCAAGAAAGAATAGATTCAATGCTCAATAAGTACTCATTTAGACCTTGGTGGAATATTAGCAGTCACCCAATGTTGAACCAGAGGAAGCTGAATAACTAAAACACTGTGTGAAAAAACTAGCTACAATAGACCAAACAGGGTTTACTCTATTATTTAATATGCAAATACATTCTCTGTGTTCCTTCTCTGCTTTACAGTTTTCAAAGGAGCATATTGGAAGAAATGCTGCTCTATAGCGCTACATGTTCAAGATCTTTTTATTAAATGTGTTTGTAAAGCTCTTAGCAGCAATGCATTTAGCTCTTACAGCCACATCCTGTGTGCCATTATGTGCATTTATTATTTCCTGATGGCTCTCTGGCACCATCCTGTGTTTCAGTGGGAATAACAGATTCCACTAGAAATCTGTTAGTGCTGAAGGAGCTGTTTTCAGTAAATGGCTGAAATGACTGAGACTTCTGTGCGGCACTGATAATCTTGCTGAGGAAGTGCAACACAGCTGGAATGCTTGGGTTGATTCTGAAGTGTCACAGTTGAGACTGAACAACAGTTTGATTTAGCATTATTGGAACGTAGTTTCAGTTTTCCTTTTTGTGATTTTTTTCAAATGCAAAAATGTGTTTTTCTTGGATACTTCCCAGGGAAGTTAAACTGCTGTAAGTCCCATGATGGCTTTTTGGAGAGTCACGTTAGCATCTTGTGTTCTGCTCTTGAGGTGAAGATGTTTGAAAGGGCGGTGCCTTTATCTTGAGCATTGTTGTGTCAGTTTTTTTCCACACTGACTGTGAGTTGTATCTTAAATTATAAATTGTATTATACCTGAGAGCAGCAGGATTTGACAAAGTGGCTAACAAACTGTATGCTCTTCATCATTTATCAGCAGAGACACAACTTAGGTTTGAAACCTCTATCTTGGAGAATCATAAAACACCAAAAACTGTCAGTGAAATTCTGTAAGACAACTACTAAATAGTCGAAAAGCTAAATATTTAAATATCTTCATATCTCAATTCCAACCTGTTTTTTTTTTTTCGTTTGGCTCTATGGTTCTTAAATCAGAAGTTATTAGCTTCTCCTAGAATGCCTCTTAAACATAGAAGACCGTGTGCAACATTTTGTCTAGCTGACCAATCAATCATACAAGCAGTTCGGTGCCATGTCTAAATCAAAATCTAGACCAGTTTTATCAATAAAATGTTCCAAAAAACATGGAATCGATTCTATGACCCTTAAATGACACATGAATATGGAAAATTTTGCAAGCAGGAAGTAAAAAAAACCTAAAAGTACAAGTAAATGAATGAAAAAGTAACTAACTGAAGTTAATTACATTTTCTCCAAATCAAAATAAATTAAAAAAATAAAGAAATATTGTTTTGCTAATACTTGAAAGACTGCTCACACCAATCCCATGACTGACTTCTTCTGGCAATATGGTCCAGGAGTTGGAGGATCAAAAGCTTTCGAGAAAAGTTTGAATCACCCACATTTGTGCTTAAGGGAAGTAGGACTCAGATATTATCAGTGAATAACAGAGATTCCACATGACTCTCTTGTATTTCTTAATTTCCAAGAAAAAGAACATAAATTTATGTTTATATAATGTGGTTTGTACAATGATAGCTCTTTCTTCATTCATTTTATACTCATAGCTTATTTGATAAGTATGTGGTCATTATATAATTTTCGGATTTCTGCTACTACTCATTTAGAAATTTCCAAACAGGTGTAGGTAAAATTTGTTTTATTATTTTACTTTGTTCAGCAGACAGATGTTTGTTATTGTAGAAATGTAGACTTCCACCATATTTTCCCTTCAAGGAAAATACCACGTTCTGCGTAATACAGTAAAAGCATCTCATTGTTTCCTTTTATCTACCACATTATCCTCTGATTAGATGCATCTGGAAACTATTCACAGAGTTTTATTTATTCCACATTCTGCTATGTTTCAGCTTCATTAATCTCTTTCCTCAAAATTCTACGCACAAATACCTTATTGTGAAAATGTGAAAATTTCTTTTGAGTGTTTTGCAAATATATTTAAAAATAACCTCAAATTTGTGTAAGTGAATGTTTTCTTGGTTCCACTTTAACCTAGTTAAACTGTGAATAAAAATGAAGAATTATGCACCTATATAGGATTGTTGTTAGCAAATAAGAAAATCTATATAATATAATAAAATTCAACAGGCATATAAAGCCAAACATCACAGGACAAAAAGCATCATGAAGATCAAAGACTATGCCAGACAGGTCAAAAATAATGCTGTAGAGATGTTTAAAGCTGAAGACTTTTAAAACATCATCAACTTATCTAAAGATTAATCAGCACAGCTGTAAACCTACCCAGACATGATCATGCACCTAAACCAAGAGACCTTCCAAATAGAATGACTTAGATGCAGTGGAATGGCTCAAAGTCCAAATCTAAATTAAATGCAAAAAGTGTAGCAAAATTTAAAAACTGATGTTCACAGATGTCATCCCATCTGAATAAGCTGAAGTTAATATGCAAAGATGAACCAGTAAAAGTGTCAAATATTATAATATGGGCCTATGTTCAGTGAAGAGTGGTTCTACAAAGTATTGACTCAGGTGGTTGAATACAAATGTTTGTCACACTTCCAGAGTTTTATCTTTAAATAACATTGAACACCATTGATGATTTTTACATCCTTTTCCCAAATCGGCATTTGTTTATACCACAGAATCCCCTCAAAATACATATATGTGACAAAATGTTCCAGATTTGTTAAAGGGGTTTTAGCTATTTTGCGATATACTACAGAAAAGTGAAAATATTTTTCTTTATAAAGACAAATACTTTCACTATAAATTTATATAGAATTTTCTGGATAGCCTCTTGCTAAACCTGACCTTTCTGACCCTAATGGTGTTGCTGGGAAACTGGGCATCTGGCATGCTATCATATAGGTGGTCATGTGCTCAGAGTCTGATTCCCAGCTCAAAGCCCACACCCCACCCTTCTGTTTTTGTATTGACTTTAGTTTGGTTTAGTGATTAAGTTCAAGCTTTATAGAGCCCACTTTTGATTATTTTTTTTTGTGCTGTAAAGACAAAAAAAAATAAAAAATCAACACATAAGTCTGGAAAAAAAAACGAGTAAACTATTGGGATAAATTTTCAATTTCAGTTTTGAAAAGGTGAAAAGCAAATAACTAAGAACTTGGAAGCATAATGAACTCCAAAAAATATAACAAATTTCTGGATGAAATGTTCCTTCTCAAAACTCCAAAAATCCTGAGAGGTGGCATTGATCTGAAAGCTGATTTCATTTTGTTGTTATTCTTGGCAACTGTGTATGACTCGACCACAGAGAACAACAAAACATCATATTGTCTTCTGCTGCTACATAGTAGTTTTTACAACATAATAGCCCCTTCAGACAGTTACTCGGCATCTTTCCAGATCTTGCTGGAACTCACAGCCGGGCTGTCAGGTGATCATCACAAGACCAATGTCTTAATCCTCCCCAGCCCTACAAAAGCAAGAATGCACATTAGAGGCTTTCTTAATCTGCATGCAACCAGCTGCAGCACAACAGGATTTGGTTTTAAGTGCTATTTCCACAGATGTTAACTTTATCACTCAATCTAATTTGAAGATTCACAGCAGCAGACCGTTGCTGAGGGAGATTCCACACTCCTTGGGGGGGCGATCAAATCGACTGCCTTACAGCGACTGCTTGATCTGCAAACTGATTTTTCACCACTCACGGGAAGAAACAAATAGGTGGAAAATGAGGATCGTTTTGGTTCTCGGCACTGTGTCTTTGCTGCTCTGCGTTAAACCCGCTGAAGCTCAGTTTCCTCGAGCTTGCTGCACAGTAGAGGGGATCCGGTCCAAGCAGTGCTGCCCTGCTCTGGGCTCCGATCCTGCCAACGTCTGCGGCTCTCTGTCAGGGAGAGGGAGCTGCAGGACTGTGCAAGTGGATTCCAAACCCTGGGGGGGACCGTACAGACTCAGAAATGTTGATGACAGAGAGAGGTGGCCCACCAAGTTCTTCAATCAGACTTGCAGGTGCAGCGGTGAGTGAAAGAAATCTGTGTAAGCCATCATAAGCCCACCTTAAGTATCAAGTATTTCACAGTTGGCTTTCTGTGTTGCAGGTAACTTTGCTGGCTATAATTGTGGTCAGTGTAAGTTCGGTTGGACTGGTCCAAACTGTGACCAGAGAAAAACTCCTGTTGTGAGGAAGAACATCCACTCCCTTACCAGCGGGGAAATTCAGGAGTTCCTGGATGTTCTGGATCTGGCTAAGAACACCATCCATCCAGACTACATGATTGCCACACAGCACTGGCTGGGTTTGCTGGGACCAAACGGGACGGAGCCACAGTTTGCCAACATTTCCATTTATGACTTCTTCGTCTGGCAGCATTACTACTCAGTCAGAGACACTCTCTTAGGTAAATCAATATTTATGCATTGTCTTTATCAGTGTATGTTTTATCGCAAAAAGTAACCAAATTACACTTTATTGTAACGAGAACGAGACATATTTGTATATTTACATATGATGCACCACCTACTGCGTGTTACTCTTGATCTATTCAGGAGCACAAAACTACTTCTGCTAAAATTATTTTGTTTTATATTTAAATACAAAATGAAAATCTAGGACAGATTGTAAATACCAACATTATATAAAAGAGAGATGTAAATACATTTTAAAAACTGCTGTTAATACAATAACAATCGCTGAGTTATTGTCAATATTTTCTCCATCAGGAAACTATTTTTAGTGTATGAAAATACACAAGTCTTTAACAGAGTTATGAAGATTAACTCATAAGGTAGACTTAATTTCAGGGGTATGCACTTATAAAAAACCAAGATGTAACTTTAGCAAATTTAGGAAAGCCCTGTGTTTAATTTAATATCCAAAATGATCTTTTATGATTGTTTCAAATATTTTGCTGGTTAATCAACAATATCTGTCTGTATCATATTATAATTGGATTTGAACTTGTTTGATTTGAAAAAGCTTTGACCAGATTGGATTCTGTTCAATCTTTTTGGCTTGATTGTCCTATGTAAGCTTGAGATCATGTTAGTTGTTAAATAATACTTTTCCTGCAGGTCCTGGTCGCCCCTTCAAAGCCATAGATTTCTCACATAAAGGTCCAGCATTCATTACCTGGCACAGGTACCACCTTCTGAGCTTGGAAAGAGAGCTTCAGGTAATGTTATCTATTTGTCAGTCAAGCACACATGCAACTTAGATTTTGAGTAAGTATAAATGAATAAATATGTTATTATTGCTTTTTTTTTTCTGTAGAGACTGACAGGCAATGAGAACTTTGCAATTCCTTACTGGAACTTTGCCACAGGACAGAGTGAGTGTGACGTGTGTACAGACTCTCTGCTTGGAGGCAGGAACCCAGACAACCCTTTCCTCATCAGCAACCAGTCAAGATTCTCCAGATGGGGAGTGGTGTGCAACAGGTCAGCACAACTAACGATAGAATAATACTCTGCCTTGGAAAAGCTTTTGACATTTTGTCATGTTGCAGTTATCAACTTCAATGCATTTTATTTGAAATGTCAAGATCCAATGGGTGGAGACAAATACTGGAAGATTTGATGACTTTTTGTGTTGAGTTGTGGCAATAATGTGATAGTCGCAGCCAACAGATGAATTGTGGTTTTCAAATTTCAGACATCAAGAGATATTTACCCCTCTGGAAACTTGTGTTAGTGCTTTGTTTGAAAGCCAGACTATATAATACACACATAGGCAAATATGATTGGCCATTTTTATTTGCAAAAGGGCTCAAAGTCAGTCTGGTTGGATGGAAAGGATCAGTAAGCACCAGTTGCCACATTTTCACAATTGGATTTCTATTTGATTGGTCTATTTTAACACATAAATTTGCTCTGTTATAAAACAGAGTTAGATTTGGAATCATCGTTTGACTGTAAACTGAACCTCAGCCCTTGTCTTAAATATTTGCAACTTCTAACATGATTTCTTACAGGTATTTAGCTCTACCACCTTCTTGCTATCTCTGGACAACTTCTTTGATTTGAAAAAAAAGCATCTCCCAGACAAACACTGGCATCACAAAGTTTTACTGTTATGGTTCCGTTTTCAGGTTGATAGTTTTCCACCTCACCAAGTTTTTTGCATGAAGGTTAAAAAGATCAGTTTTACTCTCATCCAACCTTTCTGCAAAATGCAAAAGAAAAAAAATAAAAATAAATATGCAGAAATATTTTTCCAAGGCACTGCAGTTACAGTGAATGTGCATCCAGTTCTTTCTTTAAAAAAGGCGTTTTGTTTTTTTTTCCTTCTAGCTTGGATGATTATAACCGTCTGGTGACTCTTTGCAATGGCACGAATGAGGGCTTTATTCAGAGAGGGATGGTAGGAAGAACCAACATGTCTCTACCCTCCATGAGTGATGTCAGAAGCTGTTTAGGAATCAGAGAGTTTGATAGTTCTCCATATTTCACCAACTCCTCCTTCAGCTTCAGGTAAAACTCAACAGTTTGTGTTATGAATATGTTTTTGGCTATTAGGCCACAGAAAATGTAGGGTTTGGTAGTCATAGGTCATTGATTAGTTTGTTTTAAATGAATAGAAATGCACTTGAAGGGTACGAAAAGCCAGACGGAGAACTGGATGATTCAGTCGACAACCTTCACAACCTTGTTCACGCTATGCTCAACGGAACCAGCTCGTTGTCCCACTCTGCAGCCAATGATCCCATCTTTCTGGTAGGAATTCAACGGCGCATAATAAAATTTGAGTATACAGTTAGGTTCAAGCCAAATAACCACACTTTTCTTGTCATTTCAAATTTAAAGGTGCTCCATTCTTTTACCGATGCCATTTTTGATGAATGGATGCGCAGGTTTGTTCCATCCAACACCACCTACCCGGACGAGATGGCTCCTATTGGTCACAACAGGGACTATAATATGGTTCCTTTTTTCCCTCCGATCACTAATGAAGAGATCTACATCACATCAGATCAGCTGGGATACTCTTATGCCATTTCTCTCGATGGTGAGTGAATACTGAGCTAACAACAACAACAAAAAAGAAATGTTATGATTACAACTTTTTTAATGTGTACAGAACTCAAAAGTGGCACAATACAACCAATATGACTGCATAAAATTGTGCACGATTGTTTAAATAAAACTGAAAATATACACATAAAGAAATTAATAACTATTGACATATTTTAGTACTTCAATTAATTAAGTAAGACCAGTTCATAAATGCTTAAATAATTAAAATAAATGGAAAGATTAATTAGTCTAAGTTCATTATGAATGTTATATAGAATGTAAATTATTTCTGTTTTATATTGAAGTTTGTAAGTGGGGCTTGCAGTGTTATAGTGTTATGCAAACTATAATAGTTTACAGTTAGATGTTGTCTTGTCTTTGTTACAGCATGAGTCGTCACATACTAACTCCACTGACGATACAAACCTTTGGATTTTCAGAGTATTTCTCCTTTCTTTCCACAGATGCAGATGAGGGAGCTGTGTTTGTGCTGGGTTCCACGTTGGGTGGCGTCTTTGTCGGCCTATTGGTGCTTCTCCTTATCTTTGTGCTCTACCTGCGTCAGCGGAGAAACAGAGGCTTTGAACCACTGATAAGAGCCGATTTCACAAACAGGAAGTATACAGAGGAGGCCTAGCTGTCACCTGTTGTTCCAACATGCACCTCAGCGCTCAAACTTACCTCAGAGCAATGGAGCTCTGTGATGTCTGTGATGCTAGAAAATTACTGATCCTATGACTGAATAAAAAAAAAAAACTCCTTTTAGATATTAAGACTAACAGTAGAAGAGTTCTCTGGATCACACAGTGCTTTGCAAAGGTATTCACATATTCATTTTACTACCAAATTTTTGAAAAGCTGTTCACTTTTTGATAGAATTAAAACCACCCAAGTTAAAACTTGTTGGTTAAACCCACAACAGTGTTTCTGTGCCCTCCATGGTTTTTTGAAAAAACTAAGTAAGATAAGCCAATATCATATATCAGTCTGTCAACAGTGGCTTTCTTCCTATTTTTACACAAATAAGATTTGTGAAGTGGACAACTAATGGTTGTTATATCAACAGATACTAGCAATTGTTTTGCTCATGAGTTCCCACAGGCCTCTCAACTTCTCAGGAAATGTTCTCCTTACCCAGATTAGTCAGATGACCATGCCTTGGTAAGCTTGTAGTGCCAGTCCATTAATTTTTAGATGATTAATTTAAAAGATAATCAGTTATGTTAAAAGCTTGGGATACTATTTATTAACCTGCTTTAAATGTCACATAGCACTGACCTTTCTATCGTGTTCCTGGGTCTTCCTGATGCAGTTTGTCTAGAAAGTCTCAGTCCGCTAGAGATATGTACGGAGTTGGGAACCGACTACACTGGATTTTATTTAGGTGCACTAGACTAAAACAGTTTAAATGCAAATGCATGCCACTGTTCATATTTTCATTTGTAAAAACAAAACAATAAATCTATCATCTTCATTCCATTCCACATTTCTGCATTATTTTTGTTGTGGGTCTGTCTTTAAATTCAGTAAAGTTTGTGATTTCAATGAAACAAGTAAAAAGGTTTCTGCAGTTTTGCAGGTCACTGTGTAGAGGTAAATTCTTAATCCTATTCTATTCTATTTTAGTTGTTTTTTTTAATACCTTTCACAAAGTTATAACAAGGAGAAATCTGTTTAAAAAATGTTTAGAATTTATTCTCAATAGTAATAAAACAGAAATGCAATCATCTAAACGGTATGGTTGAAAAACATTAAGGCATCTTCGCTCAACAAACTCTCTACCTCCATGGTAAAAGTAAAAATAAATGTGACTTGTAAAGAATTGATGTAATTCAGTAATGGGTTAGCTGTTGTTTTTAACCTTTTATTGCAAAAATATTAAAAGTTCAATGATTAAAAAACGAAAAGGGCATCCTGTGAGATGAATAGTCAGAATAAAGAATCACTTTAAAGAAACACATTGCGTATTTTTTTCTGTATTGTTGTTCTTGCACTGTAGATGTAAATGAGTACTTCAAACAATATTGAAAAGCTAAAATTTTTCTTGACACATTGTGAAGGGCATGACATAGGCTAATTCTGTGGATGTGTACGCTCAGTTGGCCTGCTGGTTATGAACCTGACGGGCTCTCAGGGAACAGGGAGCGTACATCCAGACTGGTTTTGTCCGCGCCCCTCAGCGGTGCCAAGGTCTCTCACATTCTCTGTAAGTACGCTCTACTGAGGAGCTTCACTGAAGCATTCAGCCTTGTCCAGTCCCCACAGATTCTCATTTCACAGGTGACTGTGGTCGGCTTCAAGCCTGTCTGTGCTGCAGACATAACCATTCAAGCTTTCCAGATAAATTCAGGGGGTCATTCTTAGCATTCCCTGTGACCACTGTGTGATGTTTGCTCCCTGCCTCTCTTAATAACTCCCAGACATACAACAAGTATGGTAATATGTACTTATATATTCTTTTCAATTCTGTCATTTGAAGTTGACATTTTTAAATACTGCCTGGGATTATTAGGGCAGTTACTCAATATGCAAAGAAGTAGCATGTTTTTGTGTTTTTCTAAATGTAGTTCCAGTAGGTATGAAACATCTGATGATAGTTGGTAAATACGTGTAATATATTCTGAGGATGCAGCACTAAAACATGATACAGTCAGTTAATTTAAACTCATGTACAGTTCACAGCAGCACAAGAATATAGGCTTGCTCTTGTAGACCAACCCAATAATTTTTATTTGCATTTAATTTCATTATAATTCAAACGGAATATGTTAGTGGGAAACTTAATTTGAGATGCCCAATAGGAATCTCCTAATTTGATTGTCTTTAGAGCCACAGGTGTGAAAGATTTTTCTGTTTCTGGTTAGAGATTTGTTACCTGAAGTAGATAACTCTCTTAGTGTTTTGTTAAAAACATTACATTTGACCTCCTAAAAAGTGCTAACACAAAAGTACATATGTGCCGTCATCTATTACCTTTATCAAATTATTTATGAAAAAGTCCAATATTAGGTAATGTTTAATGGGTTTCATTTAATGGCTGTGTTAAATAGATTAGTTTTTTTTTTCAGTAAAGACTGTATCGGTCCATAGTCCATTGAAATGACCTTCCTACGTGAAACACTTTATTAAGTGTCTCTTGACAGAGTAACTATCCAATCATAACGTAAAACCAGATAATATTTTTGTTTCAGCGTTATCCGCACTTGACTTTGTTCAAAAATAGTGTTTACATAAGTGGCATTAACTTTTTCAAACAAATGACTTGAACAAAGCGGTTTCTCAGATCAGAAGCATGAACTGCTCCCTTGTGATATCCTGAAACAGGAAACCATTTTAGGACACATTTTTCTGTTTTATTCAGAAAGAGTTGTATTTTTCTGTGAAGGAAAAAAAAAAAAACCTTGGTGACTGCTGTATGTGTATCTGTGCACCGGTTTGCTTTAGGCTTTTTTCTCTAACACATTTATCTGTCTTTATGCTCAGACATTATTGATAATGTACACATAAAAATACCTAATATTATAAGCTGAAGGTCTAAATCAAGACTATTTAAAAGGAGTAGATTATGTTGAGTTGTTTTTTACTCCAGTTCCATCATTATTATGTCAAAAAGTTAATGTTAAGGTCTTCTATGTACAAAAGACCAGCCTATGACTGAAGCAGCACTTAAATGGATTCTGTCACATCTACCAGCTATAAGAATAGCCAGTATAACAGTGAGGATAATTCAAATGAGTGAAGGGTTTTCTAGTTCAAGTACTGAAGTAGAATCAAAATTTTTTGCTCATGTTGATCTCTTACAATTCAAGCAGAGAATTCTGTGCATAAGAGGAGATTTATTAATAGCTTGGTCAAACTAAAAAAAATGTTTTAATGTTAGCAGAGAGAATCACCTGGCAAATGTTAGGCTGCAAAAATAATCAAAGTGCTAATTAATGTTGAAAATTGTAAATTGAAACTTTATGTGGTGTGACTGTACACAAAAATATTAAAACAGTGAATTTTGAATATGAACTAATTCTGTTTAACCTGCGTAAATTGAAAGTACAACTAATTCTTGTGAAAAGTGAACTTGCATAACGATGGTATGAATGGAGAAACACTAAAATCTATTCTGTTTTAACGTTTGTTTAGTACAGAAATATCATTATGGACCACAGATGGCAAAAGTCTTCATAATAAATAGCTACAGACCAAGGAGAATAATCATCTCCTGCATATCTTAGGTCATTTAAAAGCTTTTTACCTCCTTATCTTCCATCAATGTTAAGATGCTGGCAGAGTTATCTACTAAAGGTAAATTACTGATGGGCCATTTCCTCTCAGCTTAAAAAAATCCACAAAAGCCCCTTATGGTTGTAATAGAAGATTAATAATTAGCCACTGTAGCTACCTACCTGTTCAGTTATTGATGAAATTAAATTATGACGGTATTTATCCCTTTAAACTTGAAGTAAATATTTTAAACTATACTGAGTGACCACATCTTAAACAAAATGTGACCAGAGCTGTTTAACCATAGAGCTACATAACAGTAAATTAGTGGCATATTCTCTGCAGATAAAAGAGAAAAAAACCCTCTTAGAAATGATTTTAGGTTTTCCACTGCTGAAGCTAAGTTAAGAAACTGGCAATATATGAGCATATTTTGCAGATTATGGAGTTGGTGCAAGGCAAAGTAAATAAAATGTTAATCCTAACTCTTCAAGTCAGCTGTAGCACAAAGCTAGTGCTGAACAGATTTTGTGAGTATTTATAAGTTTGTGCAGATTCTGTTTAAAACAATATATGCATCTACAGCCCAAAATGATTGAAACTGTAAGAAAGATAAAGAAGCACAATTCTGAATTTGCATTCACAAAAAGGAAATTTAAAAGAATCGTTTTTCCTTCACAAATCAATAAATGGCATAATGTTATATTTAATCAAATTCTAACCAAAGCGGACATGGTTCCTGAATCCTCTTGTACTTAGATGATCATCACCTCTTTAAAATATATTATCAAACATTTATTAAGCTTATTGTACCTTTTTAAGGTGCATAATTTAACCACATCTCTTTTTACATTTTCTTCAGTCAAAAAAATTCAATAAAAAAACTCAAAGTGCATACTATCCTTTTCTTCCAATTGGAAATCTATGTTTATATTTGCCATATGTGACAGAAATGTAAAGATTTTTTTTTTTAATCTCTGAAGCAGAGTTTGTTGGATCCGCATCAGTTTTAGAAACTGAAATGATTTCATGAAATATAAAGTCTAGGGATGGCACTGCACAATCTTTGGAAAAGTGGAAAATCATGATGTGGATGACTACTCTCTTTCTCAGAGCAGAATCCTGCAGCATCAACGCTGGTAGGCTGAATGCTCTTTGCTTGACTGTAGCTCCAATGTGCTTGAATACAAAAACTGCCAGAGAGGAGAAAAAAGGGGACAAAAACCCTGCAGTCCATATCTAGCTTGTTGCTCCATCATTATCTCCATTGTCGGTGCAGAGTTAGAGCTAGCAGAGCCAGCATGGTTGGCAGTGCTATGGATGGTGCATGGTGCGGGGCAGAGTCCTCGATAGGCCCGCTCCGGTCGGCTTTCACCACTGGGATTTCAGTGGCAGCGCTGTACGTATCTGTGGTGCAGCCCTCTGTGCAGCCGCTTCCGCTGCCTGAGCCGCTGCCTTCATCACCTGAATTACAAGAGCAGAGCAAAAAAAAACAAAAAACGTAAGAGTTCATCATTGGTAATTCAGAATCAAGGTTGACGTTTGATTTTCTGAGAATAGGTCATATTCCTTACAGATCGAATATTGCACCCTCTTACAAGTTTGTTAAAATAGACTTTGTACAGAAACTTCTTTACTTAAAGTTTGCTTTAACATTTCCAGGGCAGTAAGCAGTAGATTTTGTGTTTTAAGTAAATAATCATATTATCCTAGCCAGCTACATAGGGGCACTCAAGCGTTGTGTTTTCACATTTAATTTCTTTACCGCCATCCCATGATGATCAAATGACCATTAAGTTCATTAAGACCAAATACATAGTAACCAAACAGCAAAATAAAATTTTAAACCCTTATGCAGAAGCACACTTTTTACATTTTGCCTATTTCTTCCCAGAGAATTGCACAGATTTTGATCAGTAACAATACACAAACGTCTACTCAAATGTAGAGAAGAACTTCATGATTAAAAAAATACTTGCAATGTCTTTGCATGTGCTCTCATGTTAGAAGTGTTTTTCAATGTTCAAACAAACAATAAAGATGAAAAAAACTATGACAGCTGCCTAAAGCAAAGCAGAAAAAGCATTCTGATTCATTCGCCTGCATTACAAAAATGGCTAACAGCTTACTTGTGTCTTGAAAGTAGATGTCATTGCCATTGTATGCATTTCTCAGCTTGTTGGTCATCACCCTTAGAGCCATGATCTGCTGACGGATGAAGGTGTCGGGTCGTGTGATGTCAACGCCCACCTCAGGGTTATTCATCTGGTTGGTAAGGCCATCCCTTTGGACTTCAGGAAAGTATCTTTTTTAAAAACACAAAACAAAACAAATTCAATTAGCCAGGGGTACTTTATGGAAAGACACTCTTTATGCAAAGATATTATTCAGAAATAATTATCGTCACAGGCTTTAGGAAAATAAGCAGAACCAAACAAGTGCTTGGAGGGCAGACTAATTCCACCCGTAATTGAAATATGTCTAATTTTCATAAAGCGATTGGAAATTGGCTCTTTAGGTTTACAGCAATGTTTGTGAAATGGGAATTTGACCCCATAATGTCAGTTAATACACCGACACACTTGTGAGGTATTTCTCCGGGGAAAAGTATGTCAGCTGCCTGCTCTCCTGCTGGATAAATAGGTTGCTGGTCGCCATGTGACAGAATTCCACAAATCATGTGACACAACAACGTTTGTTTTCCCATAAGCGCTGATGGGAAAACAAACTAACATATACCCCTGAAATGTCACTGAATTTGAAAAGGTAATGGTTTTGTTTGTTTATTGAATCAAGGATGACAAAAAACAAAGAATAAAATCCTACATTAGGAGCCTTGCAAACATGTACATATCACTCAAATATTTTCACATTTTGTCATTTTAAATACAGTTTTATGCATTTGTATTTAATTTTATGTGATACACCAACACAAAACAGTGTATAATTATTAGGTGAAAGAAAACACAGAAGAATCACATTGAAAATTTGTGTGGGATGCATTCATATTAAAGTTTGAATTTTATTTACTATGACACCAGTAAAAAAAATCTAGTGCAAGCAATTGAGTTTTCAATCAGCTGAAAACTGCAGACATGCCAAGAAATTGGTAGGTCAGGCACTTCAAAAATCTGACCTTTATGAAAGAGCATTAAGGCAAATGTTGTTGGAAAAAAAAAAAGCCATAAGAAGCACTATTTGCAGCGTATATGAAACGGATGTTGCTAACATTTCAAAGAAGGTGCTCTGCTCAAATCGAACTTTTGCTCTTTAATGCAAAAAAGCTAACATTGCACATTAATCTGGACACGCTATCCACACAGTGAAATAAAGTGTTTAGGTTTTTTTTTTATTCATCAAGGACAAGAAGAGTGATCAGAGTTGATAGGAAGATGCTGAGTAAAAATGACAATCTGAGCTTGAACTATTTAACAAACAACTGCAAACAAGAAAAAGCAAGATGTGCATAGCTGATTGTGATTCTCTAAATAAGTTGTTGGAGTAATTGGAGGAAAATGTGTATATTTGCAGAGCTTAACACAAACATGGGTCACACAGATTTTTATATGTAAAAGATTCTCCAAACATTTGGTTTCGTCTAACAATCAATGACATTGACTAACACGGTAAAACATATTGAAGTTTTTAGTTTATAATGACTAAATAAGTAAACAATGCTCAGTAAAGACATTTGTAACTCAGAAAATGAAAGTCTGTGGGCAGTGGAAGTTTTTTTTTTTTCATGTAAAGAAATCAGATTAAGAGCTAACACCAAGCTGGCACAGCCTAATTCAGAACAAAGAGAAATTGATTCTCTAAAAAAACAATATATTTCATACAACTCATTACATATTAAAGGAAAACCGTAACAATAAAAATGACATCCTTTTTTTAAAATTAAACAGCTCTAAATGAAAACATGCCCAGATCCTCCACAGTGCACTGAAATGAAAAAAAGCTTGCCTCTTAATTCTAGGATCAGACTACTTAACGTCAGGCACGCTGAAAAGACTTTGGACTTCTAAGTAACCTTTTGTGTTAGTCTGCATTAAGCTCCAGGGCTGCAGTCCCCTTACCTGCCCTTGGTGTGTCCATTCCAGCAATCCTCATCACTGGCGTTTCCAGCAGTCACTCTGTCCTCTACACACATTGCCTGGGGCAGGCTCGACCAGAACTTCTTGGACAATTTCAGTTTCTCTTTTATGTCGACAACCTAAACAAAGACAGGGGCTGTTAGGCAAGACATAAAAGGACAATTGTGTTTCAGTAAAGCTTTTCGAACACATGAAAAAGATTTGGTTTTATGTATTTAAAATCTCTTCTTTATTCTTAAACATTGTTTATTAATGTTAATTCACAGATATAAGGTGTATTCAAAGTATTGTCTGACATGAGATCAATCTGATACAAAAAAAACATGAATATTTGTTCTTAAAGTATAAATAGAAATGGTAAATGGACTGAATTTACTTTTGTAGTTATACGCACCACTCGAAGCACTCACTACCACACACACATTCATACACTCATTGCAAAGATTTGTAGGCAACTTGAGCTTAAGTGGCTTGCCCAGGGACACGTTGACATTTGACACGGGGAAGCTGGAGCTGGACCTTCGGATTACAAGGTAAGTAAAGAAAAATATCACGGTCTTGTCAAATAGATTGTAGCAGGACTGGGGTTAGACCACTGCGATATGCTACTATTACTTACAGTTATAAAAAATATATTGGTAAAATGATAAAAAAATATATATTAAGACTATATAATTTTGAATTTGAATAATTTTGGTCTTAACCGAAGGTAATCATATTGACTGTATAACTCAGACATGTACTAGATATATTGTTAACTATCCTTGCGTAAGTTCATCACTTCATACAGAAATATATGTGCATTTTCATTTAAGCTGTATATCAGTGATATGAGTGATGAGTTTTTTTATGTACAGTATAAAAGTGTATATAATGAGTTAGATGGGGTAAAAATTCACTTCCTCCAACTCATTTTCAAACAGGAAAAAGCTGGGTTTTAGAGATATTGTTATTACTTCTATAATCTACGATCTCACTTTATGGTGTTTGACATAATTTCTCTGTCACAAAATGTAATTTTATACTTGTTTTATTTTCATTTAAATTTGTTACTTGCTCATTTGAAATAACGATTTTATTCATTCATTCACCTTCAATATTTGATATGAAAAGCCTTTCCAACTCTTTCCAGGGTAAATGTCTGGGATTCAACTCCAAGACATGAAACCTCTTAGACTGCTTGAGTTTAACTTTTGCTTCTGTTAACTGTTAAATATTTGCATAATAAAAAGTAAGACCATGCAGGCTTGCAGCAATAATTTCAGCTCGAATGTCAGACCTAAATGGTCCCTTTGCATCCCAGCCATGTGACACAGTCAGATATCGTTCCCTGACTTAAGCTTGTTGAACTCAAATCTTTCATCAAACACACAGAATTTGACATATTTCACTGCAGCTGAAGGAAAGCGTGATAGCAGCAGGTTGGCCCCATTATCTTTTTCCGTCTGACTTGCTGTTGGCTTACGTGAAATTGTGGTGAACCTGAGCAGAACATGAAAGGTGCTGCACTGACTGTGCGACGCCGCTGTAGGCCCCAACTCTGCTTTTGATGTGTTAATCCTGTCACACTGATGCCAAAGCACTTCAGCGGCTCTGATACTGCCCAGAGGGGTCAGGGCTGCACTCAATACAAGAGTTTTGACTGGCAATGTTTGACTAAACCTCACACATTAAGTTTAGTTTCACAAATAAGAGAGATTCACAGCTTCACTCTGGCATCTGTCGAGGTGGGTGAAAAGTGTGAATTTAATTGGGAGTGACTCCCATTTTAGCAATGCAAATATTTGATTAGCGCATCTGTTAGGCGCAGTTGCAGAAAATAAACAGTTTACTTCTTACAATTATTTACGCACAGAGGGGGTGATGAGTTTCGTGTGAAGTACTGACGTAAAAAAAAAAGATGTGTTAAATTGTAGATTTATTATGCAAAATGAATAAACTGCATTCTTTCAACCAGCTGGAATAATCTAACTGTTTTAGAGGCTCCATTTAAAGGGAATCCAATAGGATTAATATAAACATTTAGGATTAAGTTAGAGTATTGAACATATTAGATGATTGAAAAATATAGGAGGAGGAGTGAAATGCCACTGGGAAAAGTCTGCCTTTTCTGCCATTGCTGAATGAATCCATAGCATCAACGCAATGAGCATGTATACGATGCAATACACTCGAATAATCACTAGATGGCGGTGTGCTGCTAGTAAACGAGGAGCTGACGGCGACAAGAACGAAGCCTGGAAATAAAACTAATAAAAGTATGTCAAAGCAACAATCATTTGCTTTGGCATCATCAGACTTCCGTTAACCCTGGATCAAGTGCATGAAACTGTTGCATGTGGAGGGAAACAAAACGGCATAAACACATCTAACACATCATTAGAATAACAACAGAACAATTTGTCTTAGCATATGAGGGAGAGAAGCTTATTACAATCAGCTGTTACAGCACTGTCAGCTCTGACATCCTCATTAAAATCACAACAAGGAACACAGAAGACAACACTTCCACCTCCTCCCCTCAGCCCAGGATATTATTCTGTATTTGTTTTCACTGATATCCTTACAAATGATTTTTATGATGGGTGATGGCGGCTCCGGTGCTAAAATGGCTCTGCTCCATATTAAGGATTTACAAGAGCGTTCTCTTAAGAATCGCTGCCTCAGTGTGTGATTCCTGGATATCAAATTATAAGCAGATTGCAAAATAAATAAATAAATAAAAAAATTAAGAGCGTAGATTTTTTTCTCTCTATTTTTTCACCTATGCTGAAAATGCCACACATATGAAGCATTAGCATTCAGTGGTGAGTTTTTAATCTCCAATTTTAATAAATTAAAGTGTAAACCACTTTGGTTCTAAGTTTATATATTCTTTATTTTAGACTGATGGAAACATTTGATTAAAAACATAAATTTAACTTCACTGATATTTTTTGGAATATTTCTGCTGACTTTCAGACTTTTTGGTTTGACTACTAAGACTTACAAGAAATAAACATAGTTCTCCCATTTCCATCACTAGTGACATTTACTATTATTTGCTTTTAGGCAGTATGCTTATTTTTGTTCCAGCTTCTAGATTTGTTAAAAGTAACTGGCTTCAAAGTCAACGCATGAACACCTTTTGATTTACTGTTGCATGTTGTAGTTTGGATGCTCTCCGTTGACAGTTTAAATGCCAACGTTTTGGTCTGACAGACCATGAACATCTGAGGTTCTGCGCCTCAGCCTCAAGCACACTTACTTTCTGTAGGAGACCAAACATCTAAAACACAACGGCATGTTTACTTCAAACAAATACAAAACATTAAAACAATCAAAGTTTTTGGGGTGGCCTAGACAAAGTCTAGATTTGAATCTGATTGAGATACTCTGGCACAATCTTAAATGGGCCATTCAAGGTGGAAAACCTTCGAGTGAGATAAAACAATTCTTAATAGAATAATTGACCAAATTTCCTTTTAATATAAAAGTCTCCAATTATACCAAGAGCCTGAATAGAGTTACTGCCACCAAGTTTGGCACAGCCAGTTTTTATGATTAGGGGCCAGTTATGCCTTTTTTTTTTTTTTTTCCACAGTGGGCCAGGTTGGTTTGGAAAGTTTCTTTTCTTCATAACAGAATCCTAATTTCAAAACTCTGTCTAATATTTGAATTTGTCTGATTTGAAACATGTGCCTGTGGCAATTAAAGCCAAAATAGAAGAAATGTGACACAGGCTAAGCATTGTTTCAATTGACTGTTTTTTGACAGTACAGTGCCATATTCTTGTTTTCTATCTCCTGATCTGACAGCTACTTTTGCCAAGTGTGTTTTGTCTGATTTAGCTCCCTCTACTTTCTGTAGCTCATTTTGCTCATTATGAACCTATGGCCTGGATAATCTACTCCCTACTTAGAACCTTTCTTGATTTTATAACATTTATATTATCATTATCCAGTTTCACATTGCGATTTAATTATAAATCTACAATCATTAGCAGATAGACTTTAAATTTATGGTGCTATGCAGAAAAAATATACTACAGACATAAAAAAAAAACACCTTTACTTTTATTAGCTGCTCATGTTTCTTGTGCTTTCCTCTGACTAACTTTAGACTCTTTCTTACTAAATAAAAAAATAAAATTGATTAATCATGCAACAGATAGTCCAGATCAGGAGGAACACTCACCCACTTAGGTCAATCTTTACACCCCTTTGAAAATACAGTGCAAATAATAGCTACCCAGAAATGAAAGAAATTAACTATCGCATAAAATAAAAAAGATTTACAGAAAATTTGCCAAATAAATCACACATGGGATGCAACAGGGATGTGACTATTAAGACAAAACTCCAGAATACAAGCAGAAGTATCCTTAACGGAGATTCTAATTGCTTAAACTCTAATTTCTAATTCTAATTTGCATCCTCAGTGATAGCATGAGGATAAAAACCGCTGCTCTAAACGTAGTGTTGTCCATTATTTCCTTTCTTCCGCAGGTCTGTTTTTTCTCACAAGCCCTATTTTCTTGCCTCCTGTCGTGACCCATAAATAATTTCATTGTGTTTTCCTCTTTCTGTCTACCTTCTGGCTTCGACTCCGCATGGCTTCCTTCCTGTTCCTCGCTCTCTTTCCCTTCCTCTCCGTCTTTCTTACTTTAGTCCAAAGCAAAAGTGGAGGTTTCATGGCTAGCTGACCCGTGATCCTGGACCAGAACTCCAATTCAAGGGTGATTTCAGAATAAAACCTTGGATTTTCCTCTCTTCTGATCTGCAGTGTGGGCTCAGTCTGCTCTGTACTTCTTGCTGAGTTTTTTTTTCTCACCCTCCATATTTCTGTGACCTCCTCCCATTCACTACACCTTGAGAGCCACAGTATCCCACATATGTATTGGCACCCCAGGTAAATATGCACAAAAACCCTTTAGAATAAATAAAATTAAGTTTTTTAATTACTGATTGGTTAGGGTAAGTAGCCATTTTGTTGTAGCAATTTTCTGAGATCAATATCACACACATCTGGTTATTATACTGCCATGTCTGCTTCTCTTTCCCATTTTGAAGAGTGGCTAGCGGAGCGTCTGTGTCATGTTTTACTAATACACTGAGAAATCAGAAAATCTGAAAAGACCATTTAAATATTCCCATTTTCTTATGGTAAAATGACGCTTATTCAACTAAAATTGATTTATTCCACGGCTTGTAAGGGATCTTTTATATTTAGGGTCAGGGACCCTGACACTGCCTTTCTGAAGGATCAGGGTGCAGTGGTGTAAGCTTTCCTAAAATAATGAGATTATCAAAGGTGAATAAAATTTTTTTGGGTTGTTCATATTTTTGTGCTTCTATTTCTTTAAATATAAGCAATGAGAAAAAGACAATCAGGAAGGAAATCAGGTGTAAAAACGATAATATTTCCATATTTATTAAAGTAGCGCCTGCAAAGATTTGTATTGCAATAAAGCTAAAATATTAGTTCTCCAAACACCACCAACTTTTAAAATTGCTTATATAGCCAACAGAGTCCACTTAAAAAACCTGTTTATGTATAAATGCGCGGGAGTGTTTACTTGCAGTAAAAGTAATTAACTACCCTAAATGAATACACATGCGAAAAATGTTTACAGAGAGTAATTATATCTAAAAACAACAGCATGAGTCACAGAAATAATTGAGTTAGGAGGTTTAAAGGCTTTCTGTTTACAGGAACTTTAAGTATTTTGAGTAATACTCTTAATTAAATGTTGTGTATTTAGTAGATATAGCTGATTGACAGATGATGTATTTCAGTGTCCAGAGACTGTGACCATCTTTTATACAATCCAATGCAAACAACTAGGTTTGTTAGAGAAAATTAGTGACAAAACAGTTTCATGAAAACCATCAGGAAACACTGTGACGGCAACATTAGGCATTGTGGATGTTTTTCTTTTTTTACAAAAGGGATGAAGTAGCTGCACAGAGCTGATGGGAAAGATGGATGCAGAGATATAGGGCAGTCCTGGATAAAAACCTGTTGGAGCGTGTGAGAGACTTGAGGTTCACCTTCCAGCAGAAGAAGAAGCCCAAGCATATAATCAAAGCATATTCATGTGTTCCAACTCAAGGCAATACCTTAAACCAATTGAGAATTTGCATCAGTGCTTCAAAATTGCTGTTAACAGACATTTCCCATCCAATCCAACTGAGATTGAGCTTTTTTGCGAAGAAAAATGGGCAGAAATGTTACAGTCCAGATTTGGAAAACTGGCAAAGATATACACCAAAGGACCTGCAGGCATGCAGTGAAAGGTGGCGGCTCCGGTCTCATGTTTGTTGCAGCCACTAAGACTTTTGTTCCCGGACTAGCTTCTGTTTAACTCTGTTCATCTTCCCATTAACTGACCAGATTCCCTGTTGAACTGATTATTCTGATACTGCCAACTCTGTGTTTCCTGCGTGTTCCTTGGTCCTAATGATGACATTTTTTTCGTTAATGGTCACACAGGTGGACTTTTAACTAATTAAGGTGAAACTGGATTTTTTAAAAAAATGGTATCAGCTTAAAGTGAGCTGAATACAAATGCAAACAAAGAAAGAACTGAAAACAACACATTCTTCTCCTTCCACTATACAATTGCTGTTTGTGGTACTTTGGATTGGTTGACAACTTAAAAGGGGTTTAAACCTGAGTATTAGACTTTTATCTTTGAACATTGAACTCACACAGCATACCCATGATTAGTGATAGAAGCTTGTTCTGTCAGCTGGCAAATGTCCCACACGCCCCCTCTAAAATGTTTCAAATGTTGTAGGAATAACTCTCTCTTGTTAAGCTGTCAGTCCTTGCCTGTGCACATGTCTGTGGGTTGTCAGCATATCCCCTGGCTTCTAGTCTGAGCTAATTTAGTGCAAGTTCAATCTAATCACAGACTCGACAGCAGGTCTTACCACTCAAACCACAATTGCCAGACAAGTCCTCGATCAACCTATTTTCCCTGGCAACTCCTCCTCCTGTCTGCGTTAAAATAGTTTTTCTTTTGATATGAAAGCAGCATTCTTCCTGCATGTGAATTACTGAGGTCAGCGAGTTGGTTCGGCTCATACTGAGACCTTGGCCATACCACATGCCTGTCCAAGACCAGTGACCACGCTGAGGACAAACCAAAGATTGTCTCACCAGGAGGATGGCCACAGTAAGAATAACTCTGCCTCTTCATCATATTTTTGATTGTTGTGTGGGAAAAAAAACAAAAAAACCCATAAAAAGTCTGATGCTGACAACCTGCACTGTCAACTACCAGGGGAAAACTTTGTCTGATGCGTCATAAAGTCTTCCACAATGATTCAGGTCAACCCATTAACAGCAAAGCCTCTCAACCAAGACCTGCCATCTGGCTCCAAAGCTCTGTTAGCATATTAAAGAAAGTGCCTGAGTAGAAATAACATTTACTAGCCTATAGCACACCATGGCACAAATGATGTGTGCGGTAATGTTTTGAAAAGCTGTTGCCACAACTTTGGCACGTCCACTTTGTCCTTGTCTGGAAACATTCACCTCAAATGTGACTGGCAGCGCTGCTTAGAGGAGGTAACTATCAGAGTGCATAAAGATGTGGGGTGTTCTTGTTCGATCAATATCCATCAACAGAATGCGAAAGCACCCTATGTTTCCCCTTTGTGACTTTGCAACAGGTGAGACTAGAAAGACATCTCCTTGCTGTTTAGTCTGCATGATGACAACAATACACCAGAGGAAACCAGAGAGAAACTAAGCTATTGCTTCATATGCTGTTGGGGATGCGTGCAATGTGTTGATGATATGTCCATATTTAGAAGCATTCTCTTGGCTGTCATGCTTCATTCAACTACCTTCTTATTTCTCCTGATTGCGACTGATTATAGTGTGCTGGACTCTGGTGAAGAAGTAAAAGCCTTGAAATAAATTACTAAAATATTATTGCAGGAGCATTATCTCACACTGAAAATTGTATTTGTGTATATATGTAGGAAAAAAAAAAGTTTTTAGCCTAAACACGAGGCACAAGTTATTGGCACTCTTACAGTCAGCATTTTCTAAAATCCAGTCATTGTCATGGAACATCGACCTGCTGAAAGACCCAATGACAACCCATTTTTAGATTTAAACCTAAGTCCACCATACTTTAATTCAAATCCTGTGGTATTTGTGTGATTTCATACACAGTATTAAGACTCCTAGTTGCTTAGCAAAAAAAAACAAATCCACAGCATCACAGGTCTTCCACCAGACTAAATGATAAGCTTATTTTTCAGATATTCATTCTTTACACCTGTTTTTAATCAGAAACCTAATTTTTATATTACTTTTAGTTCATAGTTATATTATAAACATCTAACCATTCAACCTGTTATACATTCCTTTGTCATCAAAGAACTTAGTGCGTTGAGATCACTGGCCTTGTGTGCTTTCGAGTCATGCAGGCAGAATTGTTGAAACAAAGAGACAGAACAGGTATGGGAATTTTCCCTAAGGAAACCCCAAACACAGAACACAGCTCTGTGTCACAATCCTCATGATGAAGGTGCATGAGGAATCACCTTCTGCTTGAGGATGCAGAAGGTGAAGCATTCCTCTGATGAATATATTCTTCTGATTAGACGGACACTGTAGACTGACACAATGTTTCCTCTGTGCAACAGCAGACTCATACTGCTTCAGATATGGACTATGTCACAAGTGTTCCC
Source organism: Brachyrhaphis roseni (assembly GCA_903066815.1). Lineage (NCBI taxonomy): Eukaryota > Metazoa > Chordata > Actinopteri > Cyprinodontiformes > Poeciliidae > Brachyrhaphis > Brachyrhaphis roseni. The sequence goes on from CAEFZY010023576.1 coordinate 30,063, forward strand.
CAATCCCAGATTGCCTTTTAAAGTTCAAAGTGGTCATGAATTGGATTGACTTCAATCCAACTCGAGAGGTGGACATTTTATGTTGGAACCTTCAATTAATAATAAGGCATAGATTACAGAACGAAAGGATGATCTTAAAGCAGTTGAGGCTGACCTGACACAATTACACAGTTCCAGTAAAAGTACCAATACAGTTCAGCAAATTCAACACATTTACATTTGCGACGGTAGGCAAGAAGATGGCATACCTCCCACATAACTATAGCACTATGGTTGTGGAGATTTGGTGACCCCATGATGTCACCACTGTTCTCTAACAGAGAGTTTGAGAGATGTTTTATGTCCTTTGCCGTCCTGATCAATGTTGGTGGTGTACAGACTACCAAGGTAACAATATAAAGCCACCTGTCCACAAATGAAGTAGATGTCGGCTTGTGCACAAGTCAAATGAATAGAAATCTATTACTAAAAATAAATACAAGCATATGAAATATTATCAGAGTAGTAAAGCATTCCTTCTATGAGATAAAATCCTGGTCAAGCTTAGTGGCCAGAGGCTAAAGCAAAGCAAAAAATACATTAAAATACATCAAATTTAATGGAGTTGTTTTTCCTGAGTTCTTAACTTTTCCCAAATAAATAAATGACCTGAAATGAAAAGCTTGACTATTTTAAATGTTTCAGTGGTGAACTATGTAACTGTGAAAAAAAAATAAATAAATAAAACACATATGAGGTTTTCCCCATAGGTGCCAGTAAACGCGGCCAACACTGTGCAACCTTTTTTGAAAACCAGCCAGAGCACAATGTGACAACTTGGTTTTGATACACAAACATCTCAACAAATCATCAATCCAGGCTGTGTCTCTTTCTGATGCGTCTCCCGGTGACAACGCAGTCGGACTTAAATGATATGGCTCTCTGTGAACAGATACATAACATAAAGATAGTTCAGTTGTCATGAAACTGGCTTTATATCTCCCATCTTTTCCCATTTCCAGCCTGGGTTTCACACAAAAGAATAAATGCATTGCAATCCATCCTAATGATATATCCGACAAACACAGTGCAACTAACACTGTTGAGGCATCGCTTATCAGTGTTGCATGAACAGATTGCAAAAACTCCTCCTATAAATAAATGCTGCATGGCACGTTTGCACGACCGCACCGCTACGTTTAGCTACATTTGGTGGTGTGCTCTCTCCATGATGGGGCTGTCAAATTTAATTTTAATCCATATCATAGTCAGAAACAACTGAACTGAATTTAAGCACTCAAATTTGCCCCAAACCCCCGAGGCATAACTTTGCTTTAAACGTTTTCATTGCAAGGAAAAACAATTCATCGTGCCTATAATTTAATGTGACGGCAAATCTCTTTGTACACAGAAAAGAAACATAAAAATGGCTGATTGTAGGATGCATGAATATAAAAATATATTGTGCCTCTTTGGATTCACTTAATCTCATATTATAACTTCAACAAGAAAATGACTATTTTGGAATTTAAGGACATAGAAATAATTCTTTATTGCTTGAAAATATTTAATATGGTTGTATTTATTTTTAGTATTAGCTCTAAATATTTCATGTGCATAATTCGACATCTACTTTATTTATGGACAAATGGTTTTATATTATTACTTGGGTAACAAGTGTCTATTCTCAGCGAACAGAGCTGCAGGTTATACTCAGTGGCCCATTTAAATATTACAACCTCAAACCATTTGCTCAGTCCCATGATAGCTGCACAGTTTCGGCAATATGCTTTATCATAGAGCGCAAAAAGTATCAGGCAACGATCCCTCAGTGAGAAGAAAGTGACAGAATATTGATGAGACAGTGGCGAGTTTGTGCGTGAGGCTCGCCCAAGGCTACAACAGGAGAAGTTTGAAAAAGATAGATGATTAAAGGAAAGCTGCACTCTGTGGAATACAGACTGAGCTATCATTGGCAAACCCGCCTTCCCCCCATGCTGCCCATTTTCCCTGGAGAGGCGGGAAGCCTTGAGCATAATGGGGCCAGTGTACCTCATTAATATATTGACACAAGTGAAATGTAGCAGAGCATGGACGACACCAGCATTAGTCTATGGGATAGATTGGGTGTCACACCTCGTGCTTCTCCAGATAACAGCTAGCTTGGTATTTGATTTTCAGCTGAAATGAGATGAGATGGTTTCAAGTGACAAAATGACGACCTAGTAATAAAATTAAAAATACATAAATAAATGAGGAAGAGGCAATCAGAGCAATCGTATACTGTATTTATTAAACAACCCACAGTGTATGCATTTACTGAAGCATAATCACGGATGTACTGGTAGAACATGAACTTAATGAAGCATTGGTTGTATATTTTTTTTCATGTCATCAAGCTGTGTATTTGGATAATTTCGAATGTACTGCTTAAGAGAATATTTTTTAGTAAAGACCACACCACAGCAAAGTGAGTTTAACATTAAAGTTAAACAACAGAGGATGAGGATGCAGATGGAGCAGAAGACTAAGCTTCATCTACTAAATTATGAAGCTCTATCATGTTTAGTGAGCAAGTAGAATGAAGGAGGATGCACACCTGGAGTGTTGCAGTGCGTCTTGACAATTAATGTACATTAACACTCGTTATAGAGGTTGTGTTGAAATGTGCCGAGAAAGGACAAGTGAGTGGACAAAGGCCTTTGACAGGTTTAACTGATTAAAAAAGAGATCCTTGGGCGCTGTGCTTTGGAGTGTCAGCAGCCAGTGTGGGTTCATGCATAGAAATGAATAGGGCCATACTCCTTTGATACATGTCTGATCCTTCCTATGTGTGTTGCCCTTGAGACTCAGAGAGAGAGGGGACTGTCCCCTGTTAGCGCTGCAGAGAAAGGCAAATATAATAATCGTAAAACACCAGATTGGTTTCTTTTTGTAAAATGGAACCACTGCATGAAAAATGAGATTTTCATCAGCATGCGGTAGGGATGGGTACCGAATTCTCTGTACTACCGAGTACCAATTCACATAAAATCAAACGGTACCATGTTTCGGTATCTAAAGGAATCGTTGTGACAGTATGCTCCAATTAAAATGACCCTGATAAACATTTATGACAGTAAAAAGGAGAAAAACATTTTATTCGTCTAAAGAAGTCTTAGTTGACTATTGTTTATTCTGTCTTCAGCTGTGTATGTATTTCTTAGCTAGTTGCCATTCTCTAAGCAGGAGCTTTTAGCAATAATAAGCATAACTCACTAGGAAAACCAGTATATTAGCTATTATAGCCCTAATTCATCACACTGTTACTTTATTATTTGCATGTCTGCTAACTTAATGCGACTCTTTATGGTATTTTCTTTATGTAGTCACATGTAAGATTTTATTGGAACAAAGTTTAAAACAAAAATAAATATAAAAGAACAGTACAAACCAAAACAAACAAATGGTCCACATTATTTTAGTCTTACAAAAGAATAGATATCCATACTGTACACATCAATGTGAGTATAACATAATCTGCTAAGCTGGGAATACAATGATCTATTGTATAACACCTGTTCACTACATTGACATAATTACATACAAACAATAAATAAAATTGCCTAAACATAAACTTGCTTCGAATGACCTACGACTAAAACTTGTTTTAAATCTACAGTACAAAAATGTGTCCATTCTTTTAAGATTGTCACTGTTGCATTTTTAAATATAGTATTGCTCTGAGAGCTGCTGCTCTCAGCAAACCAGTAGAAGCAGAAACTTGTGTACATATACATAGTATATGGTGTATACACTGCTTATAATGCATAATAAAACAGTTATGTTGTATTATTTAGTCAGAGTGATGATGTGTCTCTATTTTAGCTGCAGCAGAATGTGATACGGTGTTGCTGTGAGCTGGGGCATTATCTGCATTGCTTCTGGATTTTCAACACCACTTACGGTGGTGTTTTACTAAAAAAGTGTTGACCTGGCTAAAAAAAGCAGATCTTCAAATACAACTCATAATGCTTTTTTTAAAAAAAATATGCTGAACAAAAGCAAAAATATAGATTTTCCATTGGACTATAAAGGGTACAAATACACAACATCCATAGTTACTCTAAGACAATTAAATTAAATTAATTATATAACAGCTTTTTGAGTCTTCATATCAAATAGAAATGGCCATAAAATATTATTTAGCTACAAAAAACTTTGCTTTGTGGAAATAAACAAGATATCAAACCAGAAAAAAGTTGCTTCAGTCTATTAACTTAAAACAAAAGTTAATTGTTTTAAGTTATAATAGACTTTTGTTTTAACAAACAAAAGTCTATTATAAGGAAACTTATTGTTCCCTCATAAGTTTCCTTATGAGGGAACTTATTGTTCCCTCATAAGTCTGGAGGGAACAATAACTAAGTCTACTTGGGTTGAAATACCAATCTTTGAAAAGGTATTGTGGCATTACTAATAACTTATCTGCATTCAAGAACCAACGAAGTACAAATTCTTCCATCTTTTAGAGCTACACAAAACACTCTCCAAAGATGGGCAGCTTTAAAAAATAATGCAACTGAATCACCTTCCCATACATTACAAATACACAATGACCTAATAATAACATTACTGCTATGCTAAACAGATGCTCTGTCTGCACTAAAAGATTCTGAACTAAAAGCATCATTATGTGCTTTCTAAATAATTGTCTATAGCCATTTGACTATTTTGAGGGCACTAATAGTGCTTTTAACTTTCTCTGATTGATCAACTGATCATTAAATACAAAAAATGAAAGTTTGTGACAACACAGAAGAGGAAGCAGGTAAACATTTTACTATAGAGAATCTGGATGCATCAAAAGTCACACAAACAAGACTTAATGCTAAAATGGGTTTAATTTTCTCATACTTAGATGCACTTAACACATTTTATAAGACAGCAACATACATGTAAGATAAGAAACTGAATTGCAGCAGCTCTACAGAAAGATACAGTGCCCAGTATAAAATGTATATATCTTTTTTCTTTCTGTTACCCAAACAGAACAGAATAGCAGATGCATTTAGAATACAGATGAGGGAAAAAAAATTTGTTCTGGAGGTATCAAAGTAATGGTATAGGAAACTACTTGTGGGGTAAATAAGTTATTTGTGCCGCTTTTGTGCTATGATTCATCTTTATTTTGGCATCACTATAGCCACCAGTTTAGCGTCTAATTTAGATAAACTTTTACTAGTGTACGTACTTAAGAAGAAAAGCATCCTATAAATATGAAAACAACTATATTTCTTGGCCTCATGCATCAATATATAAAATGACTGGTGTTTTTGAGCTGGCACATGATGCACATGTCACTTATTCCTATTTATGCCTTTGTACCCTTAATAGATTGAATATTTTAAAATAATCCTTTTGGAACCACAGGCTCTTTACATCCAACATCTGAAAAACTTTGAAAAAGAGATATCAGATTCTTGCCAGATATAATCCTTTAATAAAAGTTATACTGCTCTGCTAGCTTGGTCAGAATGACCAACAAGTTATTACCTTTCTATGTACCACCCAGACGAAGATGGGTTTATCTAATACATATTTTTGCCACCTTACTCCTTTTGAAACATAACTCATCACAGGTGCCTTCTGTCAGCAGGAAATATTGACAGTCTTTTTTCATATATTATTTCATCCAGATTTGGTGTATCTTTATATTCTGCTTTGGTTCGTCAATTTAATCTTGAATATGTTGATGGGTTTTTGCTGCAAATGCAGCTTTGCTTGTTTGTAATCGTCTTGATAGACTTTTAAATATTGTTACATATAAACTTTAAAGCTATATTATCCTAAATTCAGGCAAATATTTTCTTTTTCTAACAATCGTGAAAGATGTAAATTGAGGTATGCTTGGGGTATATGATACATTCAAAATGTGGAGAAACTGCCCTGGAAAATAAATACATCAAGTCATTTTTCTTTTATTTCACTTTATTTTCCCCTCTGTTAAACACTAAGGCCCTGCCTATTCAGCTGTCACTGCTTTCTGACAAATCCAGCATGTGTGATGCATTTCTGCTATTACACAACCAAGCTCATAAAGCTTCTGAGTACAGTATGATTGAAAACCCCATCATCCTGATTGAGCTGTGTCGCTGTGGGATTTGTCTCTCTGTATGTTTGTCACGCGTTATTTAATTGTAAGAAGTGACGGGTACGCAGTGAAAAAGGGCTCAACTTCCAAGTCATTTGCATAAACAGCTCCTTTCTCCTACTCAAATGGTTTAACTTTTCACTCATGCAATCAGTAAAGAACCTTCACAGCCACAATTGTCCCTGTGTTTTGTTTGTGTGAGTGCTTGTCTCTGAAACCTACATGTGTCGGCGGATGAGGTGATATTTGATTACAAGTCACATAAAGTACTCAATGACTGCACACATATATACACTTTGTGGAGAGCACCTCGAAAGAGGCCTTTTCCTAAAAAAACGTGCTACACATCCAGCTGCATTCATTGCTGTATTTTCATAGTATGCTCATCTATTTAAAGCAAAGACTGAAGAAATAATTAAAATGATTGAAATATACTTTATTGAAAATAAATAATTGTATCTATTTGTAGAAAAACATATCCAAACAACCAAAAACATTGAACAAAAATGCTGATATTGAGCAATAATGTTGCTATTAACATCAACATAGAAAGGAAAGATATAACAAGCAAGGCTAACACCCTCGTGTTTCATTTCAGTGGTTTTGAAAGATATGCAGGCTTATTTAAGTAGAGCTCTAGGATTGCCTTCCTACACATTCAACACGTTAGCATACGCAATCTGATCCTAAACCTGTCTCATGGGGCGACTCAGACGAGGAATAATTCTTTCAAGCATTAATGCAAAAAGGCAAAAGTGAACAGGATATGCAGCCTGGAATAGGGAACCCAGAGCAATCTCCAAGAACACATTCTAGTGCAGCTCCATCTTTTCTGCACCTGTGAAACAATACAAGATGCTGAAGGGGTCCAACAAAATCCTACAACATGGATCCAATTCCTCCAGGGAGACATGTTAAGAGTTTTTTTAACTATAAGTTGGGTGGTAGGCCAGGGTGGCTAATTCCCAGGATCATAAGCTGGAAAAAACAACATAACATCCTCTAGAAGCTTTCCATTTATTTTGTATTGTAAATAAGTGTCCAAAAATTCCATCATCTAAACATCTCACATTTTCTTTTCTTAATAATTTTATAGCTTTGTGGTGCCACATAAAGATTGATCTACAGTTCAGCAGGTGCTACTAAGAGAGCGAGAAGAAAATGAAAAAAAAAACAAAAAACAAATCCATGGGAAATCTGAGGAACCTTTCCGCGAAGCGCTTAACCTTAACCCACAGCAACTCCACCCAGGATTCCTGGTTTACTGTTTGACAACAAGCAGACTTAACACTAAGCTGAAAATGTGCAGTCAGAGCCGTGGTTAGACCATACAAGTAAATAATGCTTTTGCATGTGGCATGTTTTGAAGAAATATTGTCAATACTTCTAAATGAGAACACGTCACTCAGCAGCACACATTAACTGGACCATTGTGTTTAGGTTTTTGTTCGCTGGGAAACGGAAAATATTTGCATGTGGTGTAATGCCGCAGATCTTTGTTTTAGAGACCTCTTTTCTTTAAATAGAAGTTTGATTTATCCCACCACCAGAAAACTCGTCTGTTTTACTGAGAAAGTGTTGCCTTACAAAAACGTCTGCAAAAGAAAGTTTTTCATGTCTTTATCTGCCCAAAGTAAATATATAGCAACACTAAAACATAAGTGGCGTGTCTACAGCAGGTATATAATTTGAAAAGAAAACATTACCATCCTAAAAATGTCATCAATAATTCAGTCTCTTAAGCTCATGCTTGCAGCACTTTTGCCTGCAATCTATTGTTTTTGTGTTAATTTCACCAGCAAATCATGTAAAAATATATATGTTAATTTGTAGGCTCAGTCAAACGTTGACGCTCAAGTGCCAGCATCAACCCGGGCAACTGTTAAGTTCACGGCCGAACGGTGCTCTGAAGAACTGCGCCACATGTGCACAACCAGACTATTTATTTTTATGCGGTCTTAGAAAAAGTATCAGTTATGGCTACAATCTGTGGAATCTACATAATTACATGCCTTGCTGGGAAAAAGTCTGCAGATACAACAACTGAGAAAATGGAGCTGTGGATAGGCCCACTTTACTTCTATTACATGTATCCCAAACAAGAACGTTTCAGTGGCTTGACATGTTCCTGAATGGCAGAAGTTTAATTCCAGGGTCAGGACTTTCGAGAGGAGTGGATGTGGTTTTGTCTTTCTGTTTTCGTCCAGGACGACTGACTACAAACCACTCTTTGATTGTTCTTCACTTGAACCTAGAAAAGTAAAATGCTAACAGGAACACTCAATTCCTCTTGATGTCATAATATTACTGCTACAGGTCTATTGCTCAATTGCTTAAACAATTCATTTATCCTATCGTAAAAATAAACAGGAAATTGGAGATTATATTTAGCAGCACAAAGCAAAATATTTTAACCTAGCTAAAAACTTTGCTTTTTGCACCTTTTCACCTTTATTCACACTCTTTAGGTTGTCCTTATCATAGTCATAGAAGACTTCAACACATTCTTCGGCTAAAAAGCAAAGAAGGAACTTGAACAGATCACTAGTCTGTCACAAACCCCACAAACAATCCCACTGTCACACTTAACAGCTATTTATTGACCCGTGAGTTTTCAAGGTAAGAAACTCTGCTGCCAAGACAGATGGAAAAATAAAATGCTATCATGGAGAAACCTGACAACAAAGTGTAAAATTCCTGGCTAGAGGGCATCAATTCTCAGCATTTATCCAATGCAGTCCAGCAGATTTATTACTGTTTTCTAACTGACTGGAGTTCCACCAAGTAAAAGCCACAGAAAGGGAAGACAAAAAGTGATTTAATGTTGCAGTGAGGAGGAGAGAACTAGGTTATTTTCTGTAAAGTCTTACTGAATGACATGTCTTTTATTTTTATTTACAGTGAATATTTAACACTCATTGCAAATACTGTGCCTTCCCAAAGTAGAAATATCACGTCTCACGTTATAATCACAAACTTCAATGTAATATATATATATACATTTTAAGGATTCTTTTTACTTCAGGTATCTTTATTTCACAGTAAGCAGACAAGAAAGTGGGCTGAGAGGCAGGGGAAAAACCTGCGACAAAGGTCAACTGGACCAGGATTCGAACCCGTGATGGCTGTGTCGAGGGTTATGCACTCCTCAGCGCCCAACTTCAATGTAGTTTAACCAAATTTTATGTGGTAGAGAAACCCAATTTTATACACAAATAAAAAAAAAGTTCAAATAGGTTGTCCATTTTTGCTGAGTCCTTTTAACACCGATTCTATTGGATAAACAATTGGATTAAGTTATATAATAAGTAAACAGTCTGCCTGTGTGTAATTTAATCTTAGTACAAATCAAGCTGTTTTGTGAAGACCTCAAAGACTTGTTAGAGTACGGCACAACTGCAAACCAATCTTGACATGGCTGTTTATCTATACGGTGGCCTGTTAATGAGGGAAATGTACAGCAGTCAAAACCCTGAGGCGACTCAGGTGGAGCTACAGACATCTCCAGCTCAGGTGGGAGAATCTGTTGACAAAACACCTATTACTCAAGCACTCCACAAATATAACCTTTATGACAGAATGGCAAGAAGGACATCATTGTTTCATTGCATTTATTCACTCTTGGGAATGTTAACCGTTTCATGCCACAGCGCAAGCTACGAGCTACTAATGTTCAATAATTTATATTAAATCTGTTTGTGTTCCACTTTTCAACAGCTCACGGTAATTGTTGCAGCAAGTTTAAAAATGTACTAAGGAGTGGATTGCGTGACTGGGTGCCAGACAGCCTGAGTGTTGATTATTTGCTTTCGAAACTGTTTGCAGTTTGCAAAAGGGTGAGACAAACAGTGGAAAGTAGATGGGAGTCAACATTTAGATGTGTCCAGGAAGAAGTGAGATCAAATTTGTTTACAGTTATAGATTTTCCATTTGTTTTGTGAAGACTCAGGCAAACAAAAACCTGTATGCATACTGAGTAACCACAGTGTTTCAGTTCTGGTTTTTTTATATTGAACACAACTTTCTGAACCACTCTGAAGTGATATGTGAGGATAAACCACTGAGAAAAAGCATTTGCACCTTTCAGACTTGTTCCAAGACGTTTTCTTTTCTGCACATCAACATTTTTTGGATCACCACATACATGTTAATTTCCAACAAAGATAAAGTGAGTAAAAACACAGCATGCAAAATGATGATTTTATGTTTCATAATTTCATCTATGTGAAAAAGTAATTGTGCTAAAACAAATAAGGCCTTAATGGTTATGAACTGACTATTCTTGGCTATCTGGTAGGCTGCAGAACTTATGGTTAAATCAATTAGGGCAAATTGTCCTGGTTCTGGAGCCGCAAATCAGCCCAGAAAAATCACACTACTACTGATACATTTGACTGCCAGTAAGATGGTATTTTACCGACATGTTTTGTAAGCTTCATGCCAAATGCAACATGATGCACACTTTCCATAAAGTTTCACTGTCATCTCATCACGCAACATATTATTTTCCCAAATGCCAACAAGATGATTTCAGAAACATGGGATTGGTGAGCGATCAGAGTAGGACTTTACCTATGGAGAGTTTTTTCTGCAACAGAACAAATAAAACAAAAAGAGGGAAAAACCAGAATGAAACAAAATCCTCTGAGAAAGTTCCAATTAATTACGATATTTATTAATGTGAGACCCTCTGTGTTTGCCAATCATATTCAAAATACTTTGAGGTATTAATGCTTGAATTAATATTTATATTAAATCCATCTGCTGAGCAGGAACAATGATTTTATAGAGGGCTAACTGTGGCCAGTGATGGTCATGGGGTGTCATGCTTAAAAGTTTTCGTGAGAACTGTAAAACCTTTAAGTGGCTTTATAACAATTTCTCTTTTCTTGAATTTCTTAACACAATGAGCATGATGTGTTTTTTTTTTCTTTTATGCCACTTTATGTTGTCAGACATGTTCTGCTTAAGGAATTTTTTGATTCTGAAGGCCAAGCAGTAAATAGGTCTTAACAAGAAGGTGATTTTTTTAAAATACTAGAATAACTCACCTCAACATACAAACTGCTCAAACCATAGGATCATTCAAATGGCTTTAAAAAAAAATCATCTCTGTTTCTTAGTTATAGAGATTAGAACATGAAACACAAAGCAAATTTAATCTGTTTTCATTACTTTTTTTTTATCTATTATATTTGTATTCCTGCTATATTATACATGTGTTATTGTTTGGTGAAACCTAAACACACTGGTGAACTTTTGTTTTTATTTCTGCATTTGACATTGATGATGTTCAGGTTGCATTTGAGGCTCTTTCCATTGCTAAATAAATCACTGTTTGAAAACTGCATTTTATAGCCATCCTACCTTTGTTTGATACCTACAGAAAAGTGTGAAAGAAATCTGAAACGAATGAAAAAAAATCTAAGGCAGCACACATTTTTTTACCAAGTAGAGTTAAGTTTCTGAATTTAAATATAAAGTCCTCCAGATATATTATGCATTTTTATTCAAGGAAACTGTTTTGAAAGTGCTTCAAAAACAGAGCCCAGTTCAGCTGATGAGCCAAGAGTCATGGATGAATGGTTTAAATTAACAAATATTGTTCTCAACAGTCTCTCTTTTGTCAGCTTTTACTGTTTCTTTCATTTCTTTCCTATTGCATCACACATACATGTAAAAACAGCTTTACACAAGGGAGACAAAAGGAACACCTTTTACAAAACTACAGTAATTCAACAGCATAAAACTTGTTACAAAAGTCAAATTAAAGGCTCCACTCCTTATCTTTAATGTGCCTCTAAGCCTGACAGCGTGCCGAGCCTTTATCCCCTCTTTGGACTTTAAAATCTCCATTTCTCCCCGAGCTTCGAGGGTGTGTGCTCTGACAGAATGTCAGGCAATTAAACAGTCATGGCTCATTGAGCCGGAGGTGGGTCTACTCCTCCAGGCTCCTCTATAAGCAACGGCAGAAATGAGTACAGCCACTTCCTGCCATTCCTCGCGCGTTCTTTGACTCACCAACCTTGCAGTAAATCCAGACAAGAAGTTCTTATCAAAGGACACTTTAAGCCATCATCAAGTTCCACAAGGTTGAGCGGTGCCACTGTCATAGGTAATTATCCTGTACCAGAATGTAAACGAGGACAGAAAGTGGGACAACAAAGAGGAGCTCTTGTGGGAAGACCTCAGATCTGCAGGGAGTGCTGCAGCATAAACACATAAATGCTGTCACGCTAATGAAGGCACGACAGAGCTGCTAGAGAAAGACTGACAACTTTTCCCTTTTACACCTTATTCTGCTGTACACTATGAAGGCAAGATAAATAAACACCAGGCAGTGGTGTCAGTAAGGATGTGTATTGAGAAGAAAAGCTTCTGGCAAAACCAAAGTTGCTGTGTTCTGGCATTTCTCAGGTGTAACAGGCCTGCAAACGGAGTCGGCTACACTCTGTGTTTGAACTGTTTCCTCATTATTGGGTGGAAATAAAGAAATGAGCTCAAACCAAGACTTCCTGTGGGAAAAGAATGTGTCCTGTAGCACAGTGAGAAATGAGCACCTACATTATAATTAGGCAAGGATAAACATACCCATGCCATAATGTTTTCACACAGATGTTTCAACATTACTAGGATTTGCAGCTACTGACTGTAGCTACTAACTGTAATTACCCCAAGCTCTATTTTAAGTCACTTACATGTCTTCAAAAGATAGAAGAAAATGGTCTTCTGTTGAAATCTCAAGGTCATGATAAAAACAAAGCATATCCCTTTAAATCCTAAGTTTTTTTGTTCCTTTTGTCTTTGTATAATAAACAATAGTATGGTGCTATCTACTGTGTGTACTTTTGTGTAATTGAGGCTGGACCAAAATTGTTTTAAAGTCTAGTAATCATTACCTCATTATCCTTAAAATCAAAGAATTAATAGACACACTGTTTATTTTTTTTGCCATCACTGTAGAATGAAAAAAAATGTTGTAAAGTCAAACATCGGTTAAACTTGTGGGTTTACCCTGTGGACTGGTCACCACTCCATTACAGGACCAGTATGCTTTTTGATGTAATTTAATACATTACCTTGCCATGTTTTGATTTGATCTCAAAATGTTTTATTAATGTTTAGCTAATCAGAATGACCTCAACCAGCATAGGTATTGTCATTTAATATAACACTGTCAGCATTTCTAGTATCTGCCAGCTAAATTTTGCCAAATGCAGCTGTTTCTACTAAATGCTGTCTAATATCATCGCAATCTTTAATACACTGTAAAATATTCCCTTGATGTAAACATCCACTTTTTAATGGTTTATCTTGTGTAAATAATCCTAAACTTATTAAAAACATTAATAGATCACTTTAAAAACCCTAAGGCAAAAGCAGAAATTACATGAACTATACGAGCTTTTAGAATTATATGTCCAGATTTGGCCTAGATGTAGAAAGATGTTTCATATTACTGTAGGAATATCAACGAGGAACCACAAAAAAGGCAGAATAGCATCAGTAGGCAACTCACAAAAAAATGTAAAGGAAATTTCTGCGTCGGTGGTTATATAAAAAGGCAGGATACCTGTGACAAAAAAGCCATCAACTGTTTTTGAGAAAATACAGTAATGGCACAAACTAAATAAATAAAACGTATGCATTTTCATCCTGGCAAGAAGAAAGAACTGTTTTGTTTTACTGGAACAGATATCATCAGTGAACTGCTATCTAATAAGGCTCACAAAATCTGCATATCATTATCCAAAATAAAAACAAATGCTTTAAAAAATGGTCACAAACGATGACAAAAAATGTCACATACAACAATAAGCACCTGCTACTTGGCTCGAAACATGAGGAAATTATGATGATTGCAAATTGTTTTTGTGAATGCTGGGGATCACTTGGTTGAAATTCATAGCCTTCCTTCGCTTTGACAGGGTAGATTATTTTTCACTGTACAGAGATGCAAGAAGCAATTTATAGTGGACATTTTATTTATCACAATATGTTGTAACATGTTTTCTGCTCATTCAGGCTGCAAGAGAGAGAGAGCAAGACTTTGAACAGGAAACAAAAAGGCTGGAGCAGAGCGAAGTTGCTCTGTTGAGCATTCAACCTTTAGAACATGCTGGATTCAGAAACGGCTGTAGCCTTTAGAAAGTCTCAGAGTTAGAGTAAGGATCTACATTCTCTATGGAGAACATCAATTATATTCTGTCATTTAAAATAGATTTAAAATAATAGTAAAAAATCTTACAATGCAGGCAGCAGTTGTGCAGGTTGTCCAGCACAGTGTTGGACCCCACACTGGTCCAACACTGTGGGGTCTCTTCTTCTGGAGCAGCAGTTGTTTATATGCGGCTGCTCCGCATATAAACAACTAGTCGGTATATCACAGCAACATGTGAAGGTTTTAAATAAAGTTGCAGTTTTGAAACTAACCTAAGGTAAGGACATGAAGCCAAACTCAACTAGATGGAAAGTCATTTTCCTTTTCCATTTGTACATGGTAAATACACCATTGGGAAATACTCGTTGTAGCATTGTGTGGTCAGAACAGGGTGGATCAGGTTGGTTGATAATGGAATTTGTTGTTCTTGTAAACTTATTTAATAAAATTGTACTAGATGGACTTTAATAATGACTGCAGGCCAGATGTGTCAAACAAGATCTGTTTGTTTTGAAAGCTTAGATTAAGTGTTTTTTTTCTTCGATATAGCTCACATAAAACATCTCATATGCAGGCATATGTGAATCCAGTGAGATGAAAATATGACTGTGACAACAAATCATATTTATTATTGGTTGGACATACTGAAAATTGAGTTTGAAGCTTTCAGAATTTGCTAAATAAAAAAGGCTATTTTCCCTTCCAGCCTTAAATCACAAAACAATGCCACAAAACAACTGACCAAGCAAAAAAAGAGTAAGTACAACAAATATTGAATCTTACACTGAATTGCATCGTCCTCCAAACCATCCTCTGGTTTGCAGCAAAAAGGCAGAAACACAGAAAATCCTTATTAATTTAATTAGGTGTGAATGGAAGAATCAATTGATGAGCACAAACAGCTTTAAATAAACAGTTCTTCTGCACAAGAGAGATCAAAAATGCTTTGGTAGTCAATCAAAATGAACAACAACATATAATTAATATTGCATCAAAGTATTTAATGTGTGCCAGTGTTACTTCAAAAATCCATAATTATTGTTAAAACAACAACTTTCCCAGATATGCAACCAATAAATAGCTTATCAAGAACATGGCACATTTTGTTTTCAGAATGTATTACAAAAAGCATATCAATAATTTTGGTATTAAAAGCGGGTCATTTATTTTTTCAAATACAGTGCCTTAGTTTTTTTATTATTATGTTGTTAAAACATAAACATAGTTTAATGGATTATATTGGGATTTCTTTTGATGAAAGATCACCACAAAACGGAGCATAATTGTGAAATAGGGAAAGAAAAGATACACAATTTTCAACATTTCTTACAAAGAAGTCATGGATTTGTATTTAACCCCTTTTAATCTGATACCACTAAATAAAATCGCTACATAAAACCCATTACTTAATTGACCTAAACCCTAATTCCAACCCTATTTTCCAAAACTCCTTCCAACTTTAGGGTTAAATTTAAACCTTCAATAGAGTTCACGCCTCCAGGAAACAGTTGCTTCTCCACAGTCAACAGCCCAGACCTTCGGCACAAAGCAAATCACATGGGAAAAGGGTCTGGTTTTTACCAGGCTTGTGGTTGCATGTACACTTGTTCACTCGGTCCTATTGGTTTTCATTTCTGTGTCCTTGTTTTACTTTCTTATCTTTTTTTTATATCTGTTTTTAACTGGAGTTGTTTTTAATCACTTTGTTAATGTTCAGTTATTTGTTTGAAAATGCTTAAAATATTATTATTATGTTAGAAAATGACAAAAGTGGAAAGGGGGTTTGAAAACTTTAAGGCTCTAAATATCTACAGACACCAACAGTCCCTCTATATTGATTTTTGAAAGGAGTTGACAAAGTTCGAAATAAGCCTCAAGATGGGAGCTTTGTCAGAGCTAAATTGGACTCCAACCCTCTTGTTAACCTTTAACATGACTCAACATTTTAGATAGCAAGGTTACTTGAGATGGATACTCCCGTAACAACATCAAGATGAACAAACACGGAGACAATCTGCTCTAAAGCAAGAAATATTTTGGTCAGCCTCACAAAATCTATCCATCATTGTTTATCCTTTTCTTTTCTGTTTGCAAAGTACACAAAGGGCACCAATCACATCCCACCCTTCGCTGTCCTATCGGGGTAAAGCTGTTGGTTCGTTAACAAACAAAAATCGATAGATGGGGCTGAACAGAGGACAAGTAAAAAGAATTAATTTCCGGCTCCAGGGGCTTACGATGGCAAATCACCTGCTTTAATCAACAGTGTGGAGGCAGAAAGACAAATGATGTTTACGATGTTCTGGTTGAAAACGGCAGTGTTTCACCTCATGTCCTTACCAGCCTGTCCAAGCTTGTGCCAGCTGTAGTGGTGGGTGGCTCCTCTGGGTTGTAGGGCCTGAAGCGGGCGTTGAACACATCCGAAGTATCACGAGCAGACCTCGAGATTTCTGCAAGTTTCGGCTGGCCACAGCCTTGGAAAACCTGCAATTACAAATACACGGGCACACAGCTGGCAGCGGTCTGAATGGCTGTGGATGCTGAAAATAGGAGAAAACATGCAGCGTTTTTTTAAAGTCTCCTGAATCATTCAGTCCACACCACCAGAGTGACGGTGCTATGTGTCAAAGCTGAGGTAACCGCACTGATAAGTCAGAGAGTTAAGAGCTGTGGTCAATGCTATTTAAGCTGGAAGGGCTTAGTTTTTACAGGCTTTGGGGAAAACACCACAGATCTAGTTAAACCGTCAACAAAACTGCATCTGTTGAATGAGGCAGCCAACAGAGCGTTGAGCTCTGAATGGGAACTGGCATCTAAATCGGTGTAGGCAGAAAAAATATTCCTCACAACCACCTACATTTTTTCCCTTCCTAACTGCAGTTTTGTGGGCAAGGAGAAATGCAGTAAAACACAGGAAACACATTAAATACTGTTAGCTAAACTATGATTATCTGACCAATGTGAAACATATAATTCAGAACCTAAATTGGCATAATTAGAATGTGTTGTACACACCTTAGACACAGTCCGGCATGACGAGCAAACTGCTTTTTTGTTGAGAAAATATGAGCTGACCTCATCAGAATGTGTACGGTGCAGCTTCTATTCTTCTGAGGAGTATATCTGACTTACCCTGAAAGAAACCTGGGCACTATTATCTTGCATATTCATGATGGCCTCTGAAATCTTGACATCAATCGGATCCATGACAGATTCAATGTTGAAAGGCCCTTCGAGCCTCTGCGCCACCAGCAGCATGGCATCTGTCACAGTGGGGAAAAAAAAAAAAAAACAGGTTAAAGGGATGAGACAAAGGGTGTGGACTGACACACATACGATTAGTAACGGATGTGATAAAAGGATAGATGTAATGGAACAGGATCCCACAAATTTGAAGGTATTTTTATTGGAATTTTATGAAAAGTAGAGGATATGTGTAAAATGGAAGAAGAAAACAAGGTTATCAAATTATTCTTAAATAAAAATCCACCTTTTACTTTTGGAGGCGTCTCTACCAGTTTTGCACATACAGAGACTGAAATTGTTTTGCATTTTTCAATGCAAAGCAGTACAAGCTCAGCCAGATTAGATTTCGATGTTGTATTTGGGAACACAAGTCTTGCCACCACTGACTCAATTTAAAGTCTGGACTTGGACAGGGTCATTTTAGCATCTGAACAGTGTTCAGTCTAAACCATCTCACTGCAACTCTGGCTGAAAGTTTAGGGTTGTTAGAGTGAGGATGGTGCATTCAGGGTGGTGCCCAGCAGTAGCATACCAGCACTCATAGCGCTCTGCATGTAAACCAAACAGTTTAATTTTGGTCTTGCCTGAACAGGACGTCTTCTTCCGAATGTATGCTGTGTCCCCAACTAGTAGTAAAACTTTAAATCAAATTCCTTACGGCTTTATGTCAACAGAAGTATTCATACAATAGCTCTCCCAGTCAGATTTGTTAGTAGCTTTGGTAATATTTGACCTGCAGAGCATCACAACTGAGCTTTGGATCTCTCTAGATCATTCAGAATTCCTTATTTATTGTCTCCTTGCCTAGCCTTTTAGTGTAGGCGGACCACAATGTCTCAGTAGATGCTCTATTAAATGTTTCAAACTGGAGAAAATGTTTTTATTTCATCCAATTCTGCTCCAAACTCTCCAGAACCTCACCCCTAATGTTTCTACTACATCCCTTTGTCTTCATGATGCTGTTTGCCTTCCAGTTTTCTCCAATAACTCTCTGAGGCTTTCACAGAAAAACTGTATTTGTCCTGGATGGATAGTTTCTTATTGACAAATTAAAGGACTTCTACAGGCAACTGGCTGCACTGAATCTCAGGGCAAAGGGGCAGAATTCAAATGCACAGCACAGAAGTCAGATTTTTATTTATTCTATTCTACATCACAGTTGTGAATTTCTCTGAGTTTGTCTATAACATGATGTCCTATGACTATGAAGATTTTTGGTTTTATTGTGTGTAATATGTAAAATAAAATAAATGCAAATTAATACTTTTGCAATTTAGCACAAGAGTATTAAGCAGTCCACTATCACTATTATGAGGGGAAAAAAATAAACTATTATAGGAAACGATGAGGAAAATGGTTTCATGTGGGTCCCCAAAGACAATGCTATCAGGGTGCATCTCATCTCAGTTATGTAAATTGCCTTTCTCTTTATTTCTACAACCCTTGCATAATTAGCTGGATTTATTATATGTGAATTTGTCCTGCCCCAATCTGAAAAGTGCTTTTCAAGCAGAGCAAAGGTTATGAAATTGGTTAATAGGCTTTCTTTTATTGTCTTCCCAAGCCTCTGGTGGGTTCTCAAGCTACAGCTGTGTTGAGCTCCACTAGCTTACGCTGAAAAAAAAAAAAAAAAAGAAAAAAAAAAACTTTGGAAAAAGTCTGCTTCTGCTCTTTTGGAATTCTTTAAATACTTCAATACTTTGCCAACCCAGTTAGTGGTATACAGAACTTTTTATGCATGGGTAAAACAAGCTATTGAGCAAGATAAACACCACATATTCAGTTCAAGTTACTAAAACATGAACATTTGTCAGACAAATGAATGGGTTTCATGTTTCCACTCTTCTTTGAATAAAGCTGGAAACATTTCTAACAGGTTTACTGTCAAAATGTCGCTCTATTTAGATTCGTCTACTTTTTCTTTCCCTCTCCCTCCATCAACGGTGACCAGTTTTGCTGTTCCTGCTAAAGTAAAAGCTTCCCGGCAACACAGCTATGCCAACACCAAGTTTCATAGCAAAGATTATGTTCAGGGTGATGTGCAGTGTGAGTTTTCAACCAAACACAATATTTTACATGCCAGCCAAAAAAGTTGCTTTGATCTCATTTTGTGGCAAATTACAAACAGAACTTCTTTTGTCTTTCTACCAGCAATGATTTTCCATTTACCATCCTCCCAATAAAACAGTCATCTGGACGAAGGATCTAAAATGTAAGGATTTGTTCGTTTGAACAGGTTTGAGGTTAGTACGCTCATACAGCTGGAGGCTATTTCAAATAAACCAGTATGACAAACAGCCAAAAATGTTACTTCTTCTGTTCCCCCCTCACTCATTATAATCATGACGGCTTTTAGATGCAAATTGAAATTTTATGCAGATCCACTTGATCGAGCAAACAAACAGCAGAAAGTGCTGATGAGTTGTTGATATAATAAAAAACAAAAAAAAACTAAACAAAACAAAACAAAACAAAAAAAAAAAAACTGAAACCCCAGCACAGCTGCTGCAGGAAGGATAGAGGTTTATTAAATTGTCTGGACAAAAGCCGGAAGGGCTTGTAAAACACACGGCTCTTCTCATTACTTCCCATCTCTTTCATGCATCATAAATGACAGCTTTAAAAAGCATGTTGCACTCATAATCCTGAAAAAATGTGAACAGAATGGATTTCAAATTAGCTTGATTGTGCACATGAGTGAGTTGCAATAAACAGAATCAAAGTGGTTTTAATCATGTTTATATATATATATATATATAACCCTTAATAGGTAGTCTCTTGCCATGGCACAACAAGACCCAAATACTCCAAGTATTAATGTGAAATGTTCTCTACAGTGGCAGATCTGAGTTTGAAAGTCATGAGTAGGGAACAAGACATCACCAAACCACCAACTCCCCACTGAGCAATTTCCAGATCTGGAAGCAGAGACATGTTTCTCTGTCCACAGACCTCCCAGGACAGGACCTCACCAGCAGGTTGTCATAATGACTAAAAATTACCTTGTAACCAAACAAGGTCATCCTGTCATTTGGACACTACGGAAACAATGACTTCTAACATGATGCCTCTGACTTCCTTGGCTGTTTATTTATTTTGCACACAAACCAAACAAGGAGGCTAGTTCACTTAAAAGTCTGCAACTTTAGTTACCCCACCCTTGTACACAAAAAGATAGGATCTTAATACACGTTAATTAGAAAAAGAAAACAAGATAAGGTAGCAAGATCGTACAGGAAACAAAACAACCGAGCAAACAAACAGAAAGAAACAGAAAGAGCTGTTCAAATTTTCATTTTTTCCAGGAACAGTAAATGTCAGATGAAAAGGGTTTAAAAAAAAACAAAAACATTTGGCTCTGGCTCCATGTCTTTTCTAATTATGCTGAATTCAGAGCCTTTGAAAAAGCTCTTCTGTTTGTTTACACTGTGATTTGCAAACAGCCTGTGATATTTGCAAGGATCTTAATATGCCAATTACCTCAGTACTAATTGTGTGGCTTGCACTGCACCACAATTCTAAAGAAGCAATTTTCAAGAATAGTAGGTAGACGCCTGAATTAGACTATCAAATAAATTGCATTTCAGAATATATCAAGCACCAATTTGCAGTAGGTATGGTTACCTGTACGATGATGCACCAATATTTTGAAAAAATAACTGGTTCCAAACTAAAGAAAATATAAATGTATCATACATTCTCTAATTAAGAATGTTATGAAACTACAGTTAGAAAGCAGGGAGGACCATGTCTGTAAAGGCTGACAGCTCTGCTGAGCAAATATCAGGTTACACCCCCATGGGCAAATGTACAAGGCTGTTTCCGGATGCCAAATGTGTGCAAACCAAGCTCAAGTGCCATTAGACTCGATTTTAAATGAGATAGTATGCAATTAGTTGAAGGTCCACCCATATTTATGCAAAATATAGATTGGTAAAAGTTGAGAGCTGTCTTGGTTTCACAGTTTCCACAAAAAAATGCCATATGTCTGCAAGTAACTTTCCAGCTTGAGAAGGAAAAGAGAAAAAGCAACCTCCTGTGCTGCTGTCTTTACATACTGTGCAAGATGGATGAGACACACTGTGGAATCTCTGCCTCGCTTGCTGTGGTGAGGGTGAGACGAAGATCCCATGATATAAATCTAGACCCCTTTTTTTCCTTTATCAAGTTAAATTTTCAAAACGTAATTCTGCACAAGTGTTTTGCAATTATCAGTTTGTACAGTGTAAAACAACCTGATATTTTTTTAAGTTCAATCAGTGCTTTTTAATTTTGAAATTAATCAATAAAGTCTTTCCACTATCAACAATCTGCAGTGGTAGATTAAATACAACTTATTGATTTTGAGACATCATTCTGACATGATTCCTACAAGCAAAAGAATTTCAAAAAGGAAAATATTTTTCTCCATACTGCATCACATAATAATCTAGTAAGTTTGTAGAAGAGAGGACAACTGGAAATTAACACTATTGTGATTTAATGTGTTTTAAATGAAGGCTGTCAGAATCTTTTATGACCCTCATGACCAAACAGCTGAGATGTTTCATTTGCTAAGATGACATTTTTAACCTTTAAATGTACTGTTGTTTCAGAGCTCCACTTTATAATTAAATTAACTTGAATTCATTATTGACGCCTAGTTTTTAATTTTAGCTGACCGTAACACACTGAAACAAGGAAGAAAAGAAATGTATATTTGCAATCAAAGATAGAGAAAAAGTAAGAGGTTCTGATAATCTTTCCAAACAATGGTGACTTATCAGTAACTCAAAAGACAGATGAAACTACTCGGCTGAAGGAAAGCAGATAGATATGTCAGAGAGAAAAGAAAAGCAGGGGAATAAGAATAAGAGATGATTGGGTTGGCTTGCCCCCATGGGAGAGGTACTCCTGCACTGCATTTGAAAACTACCTACTTGAAGAATTAATGACTCTCATTTATGTTGAGTACATGAAGTCCAGTCCGCTGTGGCACCGGTGACACACTGAGACAAATTTTTACTGCGTCGCGTTTGCAGGGCTTAGATAGGCCACTGGGCAGACAGAGGAAATCTTGTTATCAACATGACACAGCCATTGCAACTAGACACATTTTGTCCCATTTTGGACTGAAGGTTTTTTGAAACAAATTGGACAGAAATATGGAGACTAAAAGTGACAAGATGTAAAATTACAGCAGGAAAAATGGTTAGTTTTAAACCTTAATGTTTAAGTTCCTGATATGAAGCAACCTTATTTGTTCTGTCTTGCTGTAAAAGGACTGTGAAAAAATGGAAAAGGTAATATTACTCTGGGCTCTGCCTCTTTATCGAGATTGATGTCCACTTAAATTCAGTCTATGTCAGCCAGCGGTAACCTCCAGTAGACAAGGACAAATAAGGAAAGTAAAGAAGCCCATTTATGGCTCTTTGGCTGCTAAGAGTTTAGCAGAATGAAAAATGGCCTCCAATGTAATTCTGATTCTGCAAAGCATTGCTCATCTGTAGTTCACTCGACTAACTAATAGTGCTGTGAGACAGACCAACAAGGGAGGGATAGTGTTTACAAGGTCATGATAAACAAATAACATTGACGTGGTCACAGACACCAAAAAGAAACAAATATTACCACCAAATGCTGATACTAATAAAACAGTTAGTATTAGTGCTACTACTATAACACCTGTAACTAATACAAAGAATAACATCACTACCATTACTACTGTTACAGTGATTACTAATTCAAATACTTCTGCTACTGTGATTGACATTACTACAATTAGTATTACTATTGAAATTACAACTGCTACTGAAATTGCTAATTTACAATAACTACTTAGACTACTTCTACTGCTGTGAATACCAATACTATTACCAATAGTATTGGTAATAATAGTAGTACATGCTATTACTGTGACATGTACTACTACATCTAGAAACACAAATACTGAATCTATAACTGTGACTAGTGTTAGAAATATCACCTGTATTAGTACTACAACTACAATGACAGCTAGTGTGGCTACTACTACCACTATGAAAACAAGTCCTACTACTAGTCCCCCAATAAAACTCCTACCACCACTAACTCATCTGGTTAGCTTTAAACTATCTATCGTCTGCCTACTAATCTGTAGTCTAAACTTTCTTTAGTTCAAAGTAAAACATAAACGATTCCAGATCCTCATTTTCCAGATCCCTGCTCGAGTTTTTTACTTCCTTCCTAAAAACTGAACTACCTAGAAAAGTTGCCTGCCAATCTGCATATCAGCGGATTAACGTGTGCCCATTTGGGAGAGTAAATTGTATTGTATTTTAAAGCGCTTTGGGTGGCAAGTCTGACTGGAAAGTCCATTTACCATTTAAATACTCTTTTACTGAGAAGTCCTATAAACACCCACGTTTTGAGAGTGAATAATGGAAATCCACAGAAGGTTTTTGGGTTAATGATATGAATAAATTACCTCTGAAAACACTTTTAGGCTAAAACTGGGTTAATTATAGTCAGGATATCAAAGCTTTGTAAGAAGTTGAAGACACGTTTCAGATGTGTAACAGACACTGTTAGCTGATATTGGAGAAACTAATTAAGCAGTGCCAGCCTCTCATAAACTCTGTGCTACAACTAGCCACACAAAAAAGGCTTTTCAGCAGTGTAAAAGTTCTTAAAATAGATCAAATCAAATTTTATTTGTATTTAACATTTCAGCAACAAGGGAGTTCAAAGTGCTTTACATCATAAAAACACAAAAATCAACAACTGAAACATAATTTTTCCAAGGCCTGTCAGTACACATCAAAATGTTGGTTAGTGTTTCATTAATTATGGTACAAAAGGAACTCAAAGCAGGTGGGTTGTTAGTCTAGATTTAAAAGAACTCAGTGTTTCCGCTGTTTTATAATTTTCCAGAAGTTTGTTCCAGATTTGTGGTGCATAGAAGATGAATGCTGCTTCTCCAAGTTTGGTTCTACTTCAGAGCATGAGCAGCTGCATGGAGGATAAATTTTTTAGGCAGACCTGTGAAGACACTGTTTCAGTAATCAATCCAACTAAAGATAACGCATGGCTACGTTTCTCTGGATCTTAGTGAGAAATTAGTCCTCTAATTCTGGAAATGTTCTTCAGGTGGTGGAAGGTTGGCTTTGTAATTATCTTTATGTGGCTCTGAACAGATGTGGTTTGAAATTATAATTCAACCTAAAATATCACCAATACATATTCAAACTTTCCCTGAATTTGTGGCTGATGGGCATTTTGTTGTACCATCCCTGTGTGAGGAAAGCTGCCTATGTGTCAAGAACCTGAACAATCAAGTGTAAATGAAGCTGACAAACAGCCTTTGTTTAGAATGAAATGTGTTGTAAAAGGTAACACTCATTTCAAAAAAAGCAATCTATGGAGTTTTTAAGAAAAAAAAAGTGATATAATGTTTCATGGTGCAGTCATTCAAAAAGTATCAACGGTTATGGTCACAACATGAGTGAGTTTTTCTTAACTTATTTTCACAAAGTTTTGAATGTCAGGATTGATGGTGGTACTGTGAATTGGCCACCATAAATCACCATGAAGAGTATTCAGAAGAAACTATTTGCATTAGTAATAAAAGTTAACTTGAGCCCAAACAACTAATTTGCACTGTATTTTAGCCGTGCTATTAAATGATTCATCATGCCTCGCTTAGGGCAAAGCATTAACAAAGAAAAGGTAGGTGGTTGATGTTATTTGAAATGAATTTGAAGAACATGGTGGATGAAATTAACAATAAAGCATTAAATAGCTTCTTAGGCTACTAATAAGATCATATCCAATTTAAATATTTACTTAATCGTGGCTGACTTCAAGGAAAAAGGTTCAATTTCAGTAGAGAAAGCATAAGCATTCCCAAGAAAGCTTTAAAGAAGTTTCAGATAATATACAGAGCTGTCACTAGAGCAGAGCTAGCTCAGGAATGGAAGGTAGAAGGTGTGAATGATTCAGTTTGCAGAGTGAGGCAGATAACTTTGAAAACTTACTCGCCTGAAAAAGAGATCTTTAATCTCAATGAGCTATTCCTGGTTAAATAAACGTCGTAAAGAAACATACATACTGGCATGGGGTGAACAAGGATAGGAAAGAAGTCACATCTCTGAAAAAATAAAATAAATAAATAAATAAAAAACATCAAGCAAAGATTGTGCACAAAATATGAGGACTGGACCAGAGAGTACAGGGGTAAAGTCTTTTTTTTTTTTTTTTTTCCCAGATGATAAATAAATCAATATCAGCATGATGCCAGATCAAGATCTGGTCAGTAGCAGAATAAGTAAAATCTTTTAAAAATCACTATTTCATTTCTGTAGCTTTGTAAATTTTGATTACGGCATGGTTACACAATAAGGTGAAAAAAATATTGAAGACTAATCATTGTTGTTTTGTTGTTCTCTTAAATCTTTGAACAGGAAAAACCCAGCATATACAGAAAGTGTGACATGTAAAGTCGAAAACTAAAGCAGCATCAGAAATAGGGCTTCATCGCTAAACACATGAGGCAGCATGGTGCACTAATGTGTTGCTCAGGATCAGATCATGTCAGTAATTGCGTTCCAGATTTCATAGAGGGTCAGACACTGACAGGGATGGTTTTACATGTTTTTTTCCCCCCTGCAAAAGTGTTGAAAATGTTGAATTACTACAGCTGAGCCGAAAAATGTAATTTGTAGGAGCTAAAAAAAAAACAATTGGGAATAATTAATCACTACCAAAATGCTTGTTTACCATTTTTCTTTGCATCATATAGAGTAAATAAATGACTCCATATGTTAGAAGATAAATGTAATCAACAAAAAAACATAAAATAAATTTCATTTTACACTTCTCCTTGAAATATACATCTATTCTGTCTTTGATATGCTTCTCTGTTCATTACAGGTATATTATTAATTTACTAAAACTAGTAAACATAAAGCAGATGCCATCTTGCTTGTGTTTGCTGAATTTTAAGCTGTCTTTAGATGCAAGCCTCTGGACTAACCTTGCACTCTGTATTAGCAAGTAGTATTAGATCTTCTCCACAAAAATAAAGCATGATGATCTTATATTTAATGGATGATCGAGTTATGTAATCAAAGCTACGAGAAGAGAACCATATATTTCACAGGTAGGTGAATTGAGAAACATCTCTTAATATGTGGTTATTTCACCAGCTGAAAAATCAGTAAAGAAACAAAAGGAGCACATTCCTTAAATTAAATTAATTTAGAGTCATTTTATTTAGACTAAATAGTACATAAATAAAAAGCATATCTCGTGAAATAATTAATCCTGACACTTCTTAGAAGTATGTATAGATTTTGAGTTGCCTTGTTTTGATGTGTGTTTTGGGGTAAAGAATGTTAAATTCACCTTGTTCTATTCCTTTATGTAGAGATCGGCAACAATTGTATCATTTATTGTTATTAACAAAAAAAATAGAGTGAAAAAAATAGTATATTATAATAAGAAGAAAACTTAAAACTAGCAGTACATTTAGGATTGTTATTTTACTATTTATTGAGCTGTTGGTTTCAGGAAAGTATCAATAAATGTCAACATAATTGAAAATATGTTTTTATAAAAGTTACACACTGCAGCTTTAACAGTAGCATTTGTATCTGTGGGCCTCTACAATCTATTGGAAAAAAAGACATTTTAATCAATGCACATTGATCATATGTAAACTGTGGCATGATTTTTGTATGTATAATCAGCGCTAAATAGTAAGTATTTTTTCTGATGTTCTACAGAAAACAATTAAACCGTACAAACTCTAGAGTTATAGTTCTGCTCAAAAATATTCATACCTCTGTTAGGTTCAGGGTTAAAGTAATCTTTAAATATTACAAACAAGTTTCTTCAGTTGAGAAATAATGTTTAACAGTGAGGCTTCTTTGTAGCAAAAAACATGCAAACATGAGTTAATAAATGTTTTTTCAAATAGTTACCTAACAACTAATCCTAACAAATATGTAGAAATTAGGTCATCTGTAAAATTAAATTACTATTAAAAATATGGCATGGAAATTGGCTAAATTATACAATTTTACATTCTTGTCAGAAATCACTTTCAAACAAATATTTATTTGCATCATAAGACAGCTAGTACCCACTGAGACAGAGTGTTAAGATGCACTTAACCAGCATCAATCCATCAGTGTAAGACAGGTTTACATCCTTATGGTGAAGAGGATGGGATTTAGAGAAATTATATTTTTCATTCATAGCATAAAACACTCCAGCATCTTTGTAAGCAGAAGCTATTTGTGCCGTCTGAGTTTCGGCCATTGACTGACCAGTTACAGAGAGCTAAGTGATCCTTTGTTGCCAATGCTTTATTCATGAGGATTAGTTTCCACAAAGGGAAGGTTTTGCCTTGAAATTAAATAAACAGGTTGCAGGAGGATCCAGTTACCAAGTGAAACAAATCAGCTAATTAAGAAGAAATGAGAAGATAGAATCGATGCAGATTGCTTCCAGTGGTGACATGCCTCTCCGGGGGGAATAATAAAAGCCTGTAAACACCAGCGCAACAAGACAGGAAAAAAAAATAAATACAAGCATATTAAAGGCTGGCAGAGTCAACCAGTTCACTTCAGACTTTCAAAGGACTGTGAGTGTGCCAGGGGGGGGGGGGGAATCATCACAGGAATCAGAAACTTGTCAGCAGAAGAAAGATTATGACAAATAAAAGTCAAAACTGCAGAAGACAATACTTTTCACCAGTCCTTGTGATTGATATGCAAACCACCTGGAAGGTAGAAGGCCTTCCAGAGAAAGGAGGGTGGCAAATAACAGAGACAATGATTAAAATACAATGGTTTTTTCAAGAAAAACAACAGATGCTGAACTGATAAAAGAGAAACAGGAATACATTATCTAAGCGATGAGTACAAAAGATATAATATGTAATAAGGTACTGTAAAGGAGCACTGTATATAAATTGCAAATACACTCAAAATTAGCACTACAGCTTGAAACTTTGTTTCAATATTTTATGCACTAAGCAAGTTTTAGAGTAAGTCAGCAAGGATTATGTGCTCCTGTGGGAAAAAATGGATTAGTTACTGGCTACTCAGCAGAGTGCTTTTAATTAGTAATCCAGGCTGGATTTGTTCAAAACAATATAAAGTAACAAAGTGAACATCCCAGTATGGATTTAAAAATGTGTTTAGGTTTTTCCTATGTTATCTTGATGCATGACCGATATCATGAAGCATACATGTTTTATACCTGAAAAAGTTTGTTTCTGATAGATAATGAGATAGGTGTATCTCAAAATATCTATAAAACAATGTAAAATGACTACTAATTTAATAAAATCATCCGTTGTTGTAAGCATAATGTGCCAAAAAATAATTTTTACCCTTCCCAAAAATTGGTGGAAAAACCCTGAGTGGCGTTACAGCAATCAAACACTTCTTACAGTTGCTGACCAGATTTGTGCATGTTTGTACTAATCTTTTGATGATTCTTTTTGCCAATTAACTTCATTTTGAGTCTGGGAGGCCTCATTTCCATCACCCTAATGAAATTAATTGTTTCCTCCATAGATTCTCTATCAGGTTAAAGTTTGGATTCCCACAGGGCCAATCCAAAATGTTAAAGTGACTTCTAGTCAGAAGAAACACAATGGTAAAAGATTACTTTCAACGTTTAACATTTAAATTAATCCCAGAATAATTCTGGGATTAACTTTAGGATTTACAGTTGGGAAACATTCTTGCATCTGATATTGAAGTGAAGCCACTGATCCAGTCTTCATAAGCCTGGGGTGTTGCATGTCATATCTTAGTTGATGGCACAACCCAAAAAGTTATTGCACATTTTGATAACAACTTGTGCAAACAGTTAAGTTATTCACACACCTGGCAGCTTTGCATTTAAAATAATCTTTTAATTTCACTAGCATGTTTCTTCTAGAAGGAAGTGATATTAACAAATTGGAGTGTCTGGCAGAATCAGATAGACAATCTTTGGAAGGAGCTTAAGATTTATGGTGGTTATGGGAAGTAGGTCTTCCAAACACAAAGAGTAAGAGCTCTACCAGGAAAACGAATTATCAAAATACCGGTGGAAACATGAAACATTTCAAGAACTGACTTGAGTTTGTAATTGTACTCCATTTAATTATGATATAATTAATATCTGTCAAGTGTGTTTAAATTCAATTGTTGAGTAATTTTGTTATTGACTGTAGCAGATTATCAGACCATCTCATCAACATTTGGTATCTAAGAAATGTCAAAAAGTTGATAGCTCTGAACTCTATTGTACCCCTGGAGTCCTCAGTCAACAATCTGCAGTGAGTAGACAGTAGATTGTTGATTATTAGCATATTATTAGTATAATCACTACTGAGCGGAAGTCAGCTGAAAAAAGGGACTGCATAAATGCAAATGAAAAGGGACCAAAAATGACATTAAAAAAGCATTTTGGATTTAAAAATACTGGATTCAGGTGTTATTTATTCAGATATTACGACTGGACTGTAACCCAAATAACCTCCTTGTTATGCGTAAGCTGAATTAATGTAAAATCAGTACATATGTTTGTTGTAAGTGTAGTTTTTGAATAGTATTTTTAGAGAAATTACAGTAGCATTTTTGGGGTTAAACTGCTCTTTAAAATGTCCATCAGGAAAAATGGTATTTCTAGCAAAAAAAAAAAAAAAAAAAAAAAGGTATAGTAAAAATATGAGCAATTCAATAAAACCAGAAATGAAAATTTGGTCTAAGGATGTTTTCTGCCCTTTATGTAAAAGGGTCTTAACAAGAAACAGAGCCAAACTTTAAACCGAAACATACAAAAATGAAAAGGCAGAGCAGTGCACTTTTGTTTCCCCATAATCCAGAAGTAGAATATATTTTCAGGCATTTCTGAAATTTTTTTTTCACATTTCTGAAGAAAACTCATGCTTCTATACCACATATGTCTTAGTTTGCCTCTGGCTATGACAGCCTCTTTCAGCGCAACACTCTTATTACAGATGAGGTGAGTTAAAGCGTTGCTTTAATGTGCATTGGCATATTTTTTTTTGTTCAGGTTTTCTCATACTTTTAAATGTTTCTAACAAGGGGGTGTTATCTCCTGCAACATTAGAGAGGGAATACTCCTCTCAGAGACTGGATGAATTCCAAACATCTCTGCTTCTCTGGTCAGTGAAGCTGATACATGACCTTAACATGCACAAAGAAAATAAAAACTAATATAGTGCACTGTACCTTGTATGACTACTCCTTTGGGTATTTCAAGCCTCATAAAATGGACTTTATGCAGTACGATTTGTATCAGCATGCAGCTCAGCCAAATGGCATTTCTATATAGCTTTAATTTGTCTGTCTTTGTAAAACAGGTTTCCCTAGCAATTTAACACCTACATCCAAGTCAAAGCTTTTTTTGTGCTTAGATCTCAAGTTAATTGAAAATCATTCAGCCTGTAATGAGCATAAAATGCCAGAGCCAAGACATATAGAACTGACATTTCCTCTGCACCAGGGAACAATAATCCAATTGACAAGAGTGCTGATAAAGACAAAAATAACAGTTCTCGGGATTAATGGCAGTAATGCAAAAGTTTCAAAATGAATTCTTTATTACTTTTCACTGGAATAAATGTAAACATTTCTGAAAACATCTGCTTTAGAACAACACACTTGAAGCTATTGAAGGTTGCAACACAACCCAATGTTTGAGTTTGAACACTTCAAACTAATTCCTATGAATCCTTTGATTCACAGGAAGTGTGAATCAATTTCAGGGTGCATAATGTTTATGTGCATGAGCTTCAATGCAGTAGAGGCAAAGCAAAAATGCAAGCTGGTATTAGTAACACAGTCTCTTTCCAGACACTTTATTGAGTAAACCTTGCTGTACTGGGTTGGGCCTTTTTATAGTTTAGAACTACATCAGTTGTTCCCAAAAGTTTTCTGGGCCCCACTACGGATTACAATAACCCCCCCCTCCCCCCTCAAAAAAAAAACAACTGACACCGTTTTCAACCAGACATACACCTATAAACATATTTTGTTTTCAAACTCCACTGAAGTTTATTTCACACTTCAGGTTACACCAAAACACACTACAAACCATCTTTACAGTGAAACACTTTTGTGAAACTGTTTTGTTTTTTGTTTATTTTTCATCCATACCAGTTTGAGATCATTAAACCTTGTGACATAGTGCAGTAGCCTGCTGAAAGTACCAATCCAAAGATTTATGCAAGGTGGTAATAAGAGACGGGCATGATCATTGACAATGCTTAGGTTGGCATGCTCAGCTGGTATTAAAAGGCCCGAAGTGTCCCAGAGAAATACACCCCACTAGCTTCTGGTTCTAGCAACAAGCTGTAGTGTTTATACAAGTCAGGATACATAACTTCATGATTTTCATGTCAAAATTAGACCATAGCATCTTTATGCTTTTAACACCCATATGACCAGGTCAACATTTTTCCAGTCTATTTTTACCCAGTTTTTACGAGTTTGTGTGGAAAAAAAATGAAGTACTGTGATTACTCTCCAGATGCATTGAAACTGGTTGTCATGGTAACAATTTCTCTGCGGTATGTTAGTGAAGGAAGTTAGTGGAAACGCTTGAGCTTTTTCTAATTATTACGCAACACTAGCATTGAGCAAGTCGAGTGGATAACACTGTAGGCCAAGTACTGTGCAACACATGTTCAAGCTAATACCAGCACCTTCTGCTGGCTCGTCTACAGAGACCTCAGAGGTAATTGGCTCAGGAAAGGGGGAGTCGGAAAGAACAACTTTCCAGTCACCTTTCAGTGAAAAGTCAAAGAGGGCAAAAGCTGCAGCCAACGCACTCACGTTTTTCAGATGCCTTATTTATGTTGTGGAGAATATAAGAGTTTTTTTTTTTTTTAAAAAAAAGCATAATGAAACCTCCTATGAACCAATCACAATTAGAATTTCTCTAAATCTGTTTTGTGCTTAAATGTCCCATATGAGAATATTTTTTTCCTCCACATAAAAATGGCTGTGGCAAGAACATGAATCAGCCCACAGAACCCCTGGATTTGTTTTTAAAGTAGGATCAATGAGTTGCTGCCAGATGTGTACCGTCTCCCATGTTGTGATATTACCTGATTTTCCTCTGCAAACAACATGACAGCAACAAAACTTCCAAAGCCATCAAAGCGCATGTAAGATGTTGAGAAATGTGCAAAACCTCTAAGGCTGCTGAATTATTCTATGAAAATGAAGTTGACTATGATATACTGTCAACATAAATATATTGAGGGGATTTATTATTCTGTCACCTTAATTTCCTTAACATTTTTCTAACAGTGTCCCTTCAAACTGCAATGTAGGTGCAGAATCCCCTCACTGTAGTTTATAGTAGTAGCTCTGCCTACCATTTCAAAAATGACATGGCAGATAAAACATCTGCTTATACCCTGTTAAGTCAGGTTGAGGGTCAAGTGTTTGTTTTATGAGGGCTGAAGTAGTCTCATGTGAGATGCTGAAGATGCTCACCAAGGAACCACTGATAATAAACAAGCTACCATTTATTTTCTTAAAGCTCCTTAATCCATTCTAAGGTCAGACAAGGTTTTCCTTTTTAACATTTGGACCCGTGTTTGACTAAATCCCCCTGTGTCTGTGTGTGTTATTGCACAGACACTGTGAATTAACCACACCTTCAATATTGTGGCCTGCTGGCTGTATACAGCCCACACACTGATTAAAAGGAAGTAATTTGTCAATGGAATACATAGTTGATACAGGTCAATACTTTTATTATTGCAAAATTTTCACCGATACAAAATCTTTTTAAAAAGTGCTTTCATTGAACTTTCATAAAGAATAAATAAAATCCAGTGTCAAAACATTTTGACATGCTAAGAGCTAATATAGCTGTGAGTTGCGCTTGATGCTAATGTTCAAATACCACACCAAAATATAAGGAAGCAAATAGAAATCTAATAATTTCTAATTTCTGCTTTGAGGGTAAAACTGACTTCAACTATTTGCTGCCATAGTGCAGCTGATCACAATGAAAAATATATAAATATATACATAATATATAAAAAACTCCCTGGTCTTTTGTAATTCAACCTTGGAGGAGAAGTTTAAATTCTTTCACAATCTGGCAATTTCTTAACAGATAAAACCTGATTAAAATTCTACTGAAACCTCAGTTTTTACTAAATACAAAGAGAAAAATATAGCCTAACCTAAAATGACAGAACTCAAGGAGAATCAGCTCAGAGTCTTTGCTGTTCTCCCACCTTTCAGAGTTAGTTCTGACTCACTGGTCCATACCGTCCCAAGGTATTAGACTGTATGGACCAGTGCCGACCTGAAACTTGTATCAAGACAGGCAGAAAAAAACTGAATCACACTCAGGGGACAACAACAAACAACTGCTTAGAGGTGTGTGAGCCCATCTATCAGGTAGCTGACTGTACGATTGCTCTGTGTTGCTAATGTTGCAATGAATCTGGCTGATGTGTTAATTTGCTAATGCACACTTAATGAGCTAAACATGACACTGACATATGGGGGCTCTGTTACTTTGCCTTTCTCCCACAGTAATCAAATATTACTTCAGTAGTGAAATACAATCTGAGAATTCCTACCACTTAGCATGCAATGCACAAAACTGTTCCAATATTTATGCTCCAATATTATTCCATCAAGCAGAAGCATGAAATTATTTGTGCCTAATTTATTCTGTAACATGAAAATGACCCCAAACAAGCAGCCAGGAATGAACTATTTCTATTCACAAGAAGAACAATGAATTCTGCAACAGATGGTAGGTCCCGACAGAGCTCTGATCTCGGCATCAATGAGTCAGTGAGGGATTACATGAGCTGAGGGAAGCCAGCGAGACTCACTAAATCCATGGAAAACTGAAAAAGTTCTCAGAGCAGCATGGAAGGACCGAAATTCAGCAGAAGCATACCAAAGGGAAGCAACTAATTCCTAAAAAAAAGAAAAAGAAAAAACAAATCATACCAGTTATTTATAGAAATATTCAATAATTTAGCAGCTGCCACATGTAGAGTAAAGAGGTATCATTCAAACATTTATTAAATATACATTTATTGTTTCTTGTGTGTTAAAATGTTGGTAGTTTAGTCAGATTTTGATTAAAATCAATTTTTCACATGTACATGGTGCTGTAAATAAGTATTTGTAGGACAAATTGATATAATTTACAGTAATCAGATCTCTTAAACCGTTTTGGAGCACAAATGTCAGGTCTGATAAAGTTAACAAGACATTCCAGATTCTTAAATCACTATTTTTTTCTACTCACAGACAGAAAATATAACTATTAGTAAATCTAAAGAAGAAAATTTCTAAGCAGTCTTGGCATTCAAATATAAGAAAATGAAAAAAGTGCTTCGTGACTTTTTTGTCCCGATAAATCATCGCAATGTTGCATAAAATTACTGTCATAAATTCTAAAAGAATTTTATTTTTTAGGTGGAAATTCAATTGGCCAGGGATTCTCAAGCTTGCCACTTCCCAATCACATTTTTCTTTGTAGAGCTCAACAGGCCAAGGCCATTTGACAGAATCATTTGATGTTCTATCAAATCTTCTTGAAATATATAAATATTACATGTATATTTGTATTCTCTGCGCCTGAACTGACAAGTTTCTCCTGAACTTCTCTCCAGTTTACTTGACATCCCCCTGCAGTGCAGTTCTTTCCTATAATCAGTCACCATTTAGCACAGCAGGAGAGCAGAATCCCATGAATAAAATCTTTTCATGCAGAAAAGAGTTGAGAGAAGAAAGACAGAAAAAAACAGCACCTTTTTGACATCTCGCTCGAAGGCCAGGCTTGAATTTATGGGTGTGATGTTAAAGTAAAAAAACCAGCACAACCCAATACCAACTGCAATATTTGTAAGATAAACAGTACAAAACAAATAAGTTATTTCAGAATTACAAGAATCAACTATAGCAATATCTAATTGAGAAAACTGATAACAAGCGACATATTTGGTAACTGATATATACTGTCAGCAATGTCTCATTTTTTGGCTAATAACAGCTTGAGATAACTGGTTGTAGTTTGCAAAAACTCTCTGACCAATGTCCTTACAAACCCAAGCCCATTCTACTTGCGTAAATCTCTCAGGCTTCTTCAGATTTGATGTCTTTCAGGCATAGGAGCTTTCTATGGAAATATGGTTACATTTAGGTGAGGAGAAATTAAGATTAAGCTGTTTTCTAACTTATGACCTCAACTAGCATTGAACGCCATGTTGTCTTTACAATTTTTAAGAGTAGCCAAGGTAAAGGACCGCTTTGGCAAGTTATACCTTTATCAGTGGAAAGCATAAAAAAATATTTTACAAAAGAAAGATACTGATGAACAAAATACTTCAGTAAAATGTTTATTCATTTTAAGTGGTTTAAGACATTGTAGCAACAGTGATTTGCTAATTACTGTCTAATACCTTGGGACAGCATAATTATTTTTCCATCCATTGTCTTTTTCTAATTGTATATGTTTCACTGGGGTCCAGTTAGGAATCCTAACAAGGCCTCACCTCAGCAATACTCTGGGAGATCCAAGTGTCCCAAATACACCAACAATATTTCACAAAAGATTTTCTGAGAAATATTCTTGAAGTTAGGAATTTTCCCCCTACTGACTGAATGTGTTCAAATTCTAAGCTTTTTTCTCTTAAAGTTTTTTATTGTCAGATAATTCCACTGAGATACAATAATCTATTTCAAGACACTTTGCAGTTGTTGCAGTAAACGTATTAAAACAACATTGTGTTTCTTCACTTCAGTGCTACTGAAATAAATAGTGGTTACTTTCTTTCTCATTGGATTTATGTCATTTCTATTAAACATTAGTCTCAAAGCACATAAAAAAAACCTATTTGCAGTTAACCAAAGCCAGCATTGAGCACAGAAGCAACAGTAGTAGCTGTCAAAGTAAAAATTGAATCCAAGAAGTGTCTCATCCTTGAAAGCTCCTGTTACACATCACCTGCTCTGTGCTTTATCTCTGAATCAACTGCGGCCATTTATTAAATACAACCACAGTACAGAACGATGCTCCCACAGGTCCGCATATTAACACATGTAACTGGCTCAAATGGAAAGAACAGAACAGCAGGTACAAATGTTAATGAGTGAGACAACGTTTGACCTACCAATGTACTGGTTCCACTCTGGATCCAGATCAGCTTGATTTGCCAGGCAGCCCTTCATCACATTAAGGCAGTAATTCTTGCAGGGTTTTACTCCTGGCATACCACGACAAAAGGGACAGAACAGCATTTTTGTCAGCCCTCGTATACAAGCTGGGGTGCTGTTTACCTGCAAGGACACAGAGTACAGAAGCTGTCATTAAAGTCTGCATATGCTCTGTGAGACTGATTATAATCGTAAAGAGCAAATTTTCTCATATTCTAGTGACAAAAAGTCTGACAAATACATCCCACTTTGTCCTTCAGTTGTTCCTAATAGCTGGTATGTAATTTTGAAGTGCCATTTCTTGATGTTAAAAAGAATCTTTGCGGACAATGGCGTAGGAGAATGCAAGAAGAGCAAGATTTGTTGTAAATAGAAAACAACTTTTTAAATGAAAATATATAAAAATGCAAGTGTGGCCGCTCCTTGACGCCACAGCCTCGTGTGTCGGATTAATTCAGAGTGATAGTTCAGGGGGAAAGGGCTGTCGTCGTGAGAAATTTAATTGAAGCCAAACTTAAAGGAATTGAGTGCTATGACAGAGTGTTGGGGAACACATCTTAGTTGGTGACACACTCACTACCTATATTTTGTGGCAATAACTTACTCATTGATGCCTGATTTCAGTGTTACATATATTTTCGGTTTGTTCTTATCTGCCTTGTGCTTGTTATTTCTTTTGCACAACTTAAAAAAAATCTTCATGAACTTCCCAATTTCAGATGTGGAAATGAATATAAATACTTGGAGCTATTACTCTGAATGTAGCTGAAAAAAATAGCTCTAAAGACCTTTCATTCATAAATATGGCTTTTAAATATACCAGTTTGTCACAATTCATATAGATGCTATTTTTGTACTATTAGACTATAGAACATTTAAAATAAAACCTGTGAACTTAGTTCTGATATTTGTTGCATCGTAAATCAAATTGGGCAAATATCAACCATAATGAAGGTTGATATATTTGGGGGCGGGGGGGAAACAGGTATTTATTCTTACATTATCCAAACATACCTTTTTAATCATGTTTGAAATTCCACTGTTCTTCTTTTGCAATTCTGTCACCTAGTTTCTCATTCAGTGGATTTTTTATTCAAACAACACCTGAAACTACCTCCCATCCTATCTCATATCTTGTTTTAGCAATAGCTGGTGATAAAACACAGGCAGAGTGGGAAGGTGCTAGGCCCTTCTGTAAAATAAAAGCAGCAAATCCATCATAAAGTTTCTCATTAAATGCACTTAAATTTGCAGTGAAAGCTGCATGGACTTTAGATTTAATAAAACACAGTACCTTACAACTGCAAAGATGACAGTTTCTATGAGTTTGTTTATGAACAAACTCATGGAAATGCATGTCTTTAGACAAAACCATTAACATGGACAAAGCTCCCACATTTCACAATTTCTAAATAATTGCACCTTCTACTCCTATGCAACTTGTATATGTTTTTTCCTCTCCTCTCTGTAGCAACAGATTTTTTTTTCTCAGAAAATAAGGTACTTTTGCTTGAAGCTTATCAAATGCTTTCTCTGACAGACTGATAACCATAGCAACAATATCTGGATGTATTAATATTTTCTTGTCTTTTAAGAGGCCTAGAAAAAAGCAAACACTTATAACCTACTAAGTGAGTGGTGCTTTCATTTAGCTGATTCTAATCAAGCTACTTAATCAGGTTGTTTTCTGGAAAAAGAAAACCTCTCTTAGCTTCAGCAAAATGTTTAAGAATTGTGTAGATTGTTAACATTTTTGACTGTTTTAGTGCTAAATATAGAATTAAGCCAATTTGATTTATCTGCTGATTTTGGGCAGCTTTAGAGAGAACACTGTTAAATGGTTATGTCTAATTGTGGAAGTCTAGCTGCATTAAAAGGGTTTGCTGCAAACATGATCACAAATATTTACAATTCAAGTTAAGCTGAATGTAAAATTACTGTTTTTCAAACTGTATGTCAGTATAAAAGTCTCTGAAAGGGCAAATACTACATCAGCTGAAGTTATACAACAGTTTTAATAAGTAAGCCTTATGTTTTAATGTTAAGATCCAGAGGGCCAGATGCTTGCAGTGCTGTTGAGATGGCGTACAGTGGGCTTGCTGCTATTTTCTTTATTCTATTAAGCAATAACCAGCTTTTTATTCTGCATTTCTCAGTGTGAAAACTTGCTTCTCAAGATTACAAGATGCTATGCGCTCCTACTTTTCCTTTGCTCCTTTAAAAATTCAAAAAGTAGAGCTATGAGCCTTTTGTGTTTTTTGAGGAAGAGACGCATAAACAAGTAATGACGTTAATTTGGCTTTTGTTGGCTTCTACAGAAATGTACTAGTTTCAGTTTGTTTTGGTCAAATTCCTGTGCCACATGAATACTTTGATAATGATAAAGAGGCTTTTTCCTAGGATTTTTATGCTTTTTATGTTAAGGCTGTATGACTTTGCCTTCCCGATAAGCGTGGGAAGATGAAACAAGAAAACATTTGCAACCAAAGAATGTATAATCATTAATAGGTTAAATGGCCCTGCTCCAATAAAGCTTGTGAGGAGCTAACAAATCATCAGTAGAAACTGAAATTAAACATTCATCTATCCACCGTCTAACTCCATTTAAACCCAGTTATAATAAATGACAGGATTAAACAACTAAATAAATATAAAATGAAATATTTTTTCAAAGTTGGACACAGCTGTAATTTTCTTAATGGACCTTGTAGAAAAAACCTAAAGGTCTTACAATATGGTGAGGTTTTATGCTTTAATAAGGAGAAGAGGTGTTATGTCCCTTAGAAATAAAGATACAGGCTCTAACTGTTTTAGTTTAATTTCATCTGTAGATTACTTTCTCATTGATGCATAGAGAGGCAGCCCTATGTTGCTCCATGCAGAGAGACAGAGACATTTTCAAAATGCTATGCAGCTCTTTGCATTTTGAAAATGCAGATCATTGTTGAAAAGGGGCTGCAATTTCGACAACTATTGTTTTATTCAGTATAAAAACACAATTACTATGTTTAGTTTAAAATATTCCATTCAGAAAGTGGAAAGATGTTTGAAATATCAAGCAAAATTGGCAAAAAAACAGTTTTGGCAGACCAGAACTTAAAGTTTGGAGCTCAAACATTTTACCCTCAATTTAGATTACTTTTTTTTTTTTTTAGGATCAATGTTATTTGATTTTTAGTCCAGTTATGCTGTTGGTTCTCATAATTGCCTTTAGAATTCAATATTGTTAGTTTTTTATTCTTAAATTCTTCCTAAATTCAATTGAATTTGAAAAGTGTAGGATTACATTATGTGCAAAAAATAAAGTAGCACCTGTAAAATTGATATCTCCAGTGGTCTAAAAACCACAAGAAAAAAACGAAAAAAAATTGTTCTAATTAAAAAAGGGGTTTTATTTATTATCATGTATAGTATTCCAAATGATAAACCACTCAAATTCAAAGTATCATTTAGCTGTAAAGTGGATAGAAACAAAGCAAAAATCTGTGTGGAGTGCATTTGCATTCTGCCTTCTGTACTCTGATTCTGCTGTGCAACTTACTTACCACATAGAGCCCATCTGTGATTAGTTTAATCTGAGTATAAATTCTTTTGAGGCCTCAGAGGTTTGCTAGGGAACGTCAGAGAACAAACAGATTCACAGTTTCACCCTTGATAAGTCAAGGGTGAAACTGTTTCCTCTCCAAAATTACAAAGAGTAGAACAAATGCATCCCTACCAACCTGTCACCATACCTAATAGGCCATGCAAGAAAGGTACCTATCAAATAAGACATGCCACACTGATGGTAAAATATGGTGGAGACATCATCATGAAGTGGGCATGCCTTTCTTCAGTGGGCACAGGACAAAGGTCCGGGTTGATGGTAAAATGGATGGAGCTAAATACAAGGAAATGCTGGAAGAAAACCATTTTGAGGCTGAAAAAAACTTGAAAGTGAGACAGAGGTTCACCTTCCAGCAGAGCAATGACCCAAAACTCAGAGCCAGAGAAACGAGAGAATGGTTTAGATCTAAGCATTTTCATGTTCGCAAATGTCCTAGTTAAAATCCAGACCTAAGTAAAACTGAGAATCTGTGGCATGCCTTGAAAATTTAGGTTCACAAACTCAAATATTCAAAGATATACTTCACAAGACATGAACTTGATGGTCCTACCAAATATTGGCATAATGGGATATAAAAGCAAACGCACGACTCACAACTTTTCAGATTTTTGAAAGTAAAAATAAGTTAGAACCATACATAATTAATATCCTTTGACAATGATACATTACTTTCAGGTGGTCTAAAACACAAAATCTACATACGGTAAAACTTGTGGCTGTGACGAGACCAAATGGGAAAAATGTAAAGGGGAATGCATATTTTTGCAAAGCACTTTGTTGAAGCTGTAGCTGCAGTTATCATTTTCTCACTTCTGTAGCAAAAAAGAAATATAAGTTCAACATCACACTCCCTAATTCAGTGTACTGTAAATTTCTGCAGCAATAAGCCTGGCTGTCCCATCTTGGTGGCACCGTGAAACAGTCGCCTCCAGCAGGGTGTCTCTTTTCATTATGCTTTCCCTCAATCTGTCATGATGAGTTTATACGTCATGGATCAAAGGGCTGCAGTCCCAGACACCTGACCTGCATCCAAGGGTCCCACTGAAATGTCAAGAGGTGAAG
Source organism: Brachyrhaphis roseni (assembly GCA_903066815.1). Classification (NCBI taxonomy): domain Eukaryota; kingdom Metazoa; phylum Chordata; class Actinopteri; order Cyprinodontiformes; family Poeciliidae; genus Brachyrhaphis; species Brachyrhaphis roseni. The sequence goes on from CAEFZY010023576.1 coordinate 71,444, forward strand.
TTGGGACATGCTGGCTCGGAAGGAGCGCAGGGTGTAACCCAATAAACACGTGCCAACAACACATCCTCTGTGACTGCTTCTAAATGAGCCTCACCACTGTTACTGTAGAGGGGAGGTGAAGCTGAAGCGAAGGAAATATCTTTTAGGTTCACCGAGTTCACTGTGGTGAGGACAGCCTGAAATGAATCGTGGATTATGTTGAGAAGAGCAGGGTATCTGCTTCCTCTTCTCCGTCCGTCTCCGATAATTGAGGGTTACAACATTTCCACTGCCCTCTGCTTCAACTGTACAAAGGCTCAGTTAACATTTATCATATGGGTGATAATTTAATTAAAATTATTGTTGGGGGGGAGTGGTGTCAAGTTGGGTAAACAGAATGGCTTGCAGCATATTGAATCATCGTTTCTTTCAAACCTTAAGATGCCTTTTAGAAACAGTTTTGTTGTTGCTGAATGTGACTTCATCTAAGGCTTTTTCTTGTATCTAACTTTTGTAGGTAATCAGAGCTGCTCCAATCCCATCGCTGCAGCACCAACACTATATTGCATCAAACTGGAAATGACTCCAACACCATGATTAATGGCTTGTATATGCCGTGAGAACAAATATTAGGCGAGAGAGCAATAAACCTTGATAGCAGAAATGCTTTTCTCTTCACTTTCATTGTCGGGACAACTCTCCTGAGAAATCCACACACCCTTCAAACCTGTTTTCCAGACAGTGACAGAACAGGCTGCTTTGAGCCTCCCATTTCATGGAGATGATTATATTAAGAGCGTGCACTAGTCAGAAAGAGTGCAGGAATTCATTGAGAAGAACATTTTTAAGCATGTATTTGTTTAGGATAAAATTTTAATTTCATTTGGGGTCAGATGGTAAATATTTTCCACCTGACTGAGGAACCTAAATCAAATTCAGTCTCTTTAAGGTGACAGGACAAAGCATATTTGCATTAACTTATAATCAAGTAAAAATGCAGCTCAATTAAACTGGTAAAGAACTTTACCTTTGACACTCTCTGGGCCACTTCCCGACCTACAGAGAGTCCCTGGACGAATGTGCGTGCAGCGATGAATGCACGGGTAACCTGAGCCTTGAGCTTCCTGGGAACATCTCCAAATGGCTTGAGCTCATCCGTGTACTTACTGATACACTCCAGATAGTCCTCAGTGATGACATACTGGGAGTTTAGCAGCGTGAACATGCGCTCCAGCAGCCGGGACCAAAAGTCATTAAGCATTTCCTCCAGATTAACATTCCCTCCTGTGTAGTAGCGCTTGAGCTCGGCAAACAGGTTCTCAAAGACCTCTGCGTTCTGCATGTAAGGCTTGCCGTAGGTCCTCACAAACATCTCATTCAGGGACCGCTCCGTGTTCTCCAGAAGCTCCAGGAAGAATTCTGGGATCAAAAAAATAAATGAAAAGACGGTCATATTTACACATGGAAAAATACAGAAACACAGATTTATTAAAATGACAATAAAGTGTACAAAAATAAATCCAGATATGCTGATTAATAAAAATACACAGCACCCATCACAATTACTACCATTCATTTCTGTACACAGGTATTTCTCATTGTGCATGATATCAAACTAAGACTCAACGTTTGCACTCAGATGTGAACAAGGCAGCAAACACGTGTGCAGCTTCACAACCATATTTATTTTTTTACCCTGAATCAAATCTAAAAGTAGAAGTGGAGCCTCCTGCAAGAATGCAGTAGCGGCTTCTGAATGGTAAGTTAACAACAAAACACTTGTCTTTTACAGCAGCCATTGTACAGACCCTCCACTTGGGTTGCTATGTGAAAGGTTGGGCTTTGCTGAGGTTGCTAGATAATGGGGCAATGCCTTGGCAGTCGGGAGGTTTATGAAACCGTTTGTCTTCCAGACACCAAATAACATCAACTTACTGCCAGAAAAAAGCGAGATTTTTATTTGTTTCTAGAACCAGTAGAGCCAAAAATGTTTTTTGAAAAAAGTGGATTTTGTGCAATACATTCCATTTAAGTACAGTGGAGATTTTTTGTTTCTCTGGCAAATGGGCCTTGTAGCTTAGCTATCGTGCTTTAGATCAGTGACTAGCTAAAATGCCAAGATGTTTTGAATTAAACTGTGGTGAATCTTTTTTGTAATGAATAATGGGCTGTCATTGTAATTAAGCAGGATAACGATAGAAAACCTGCGGCCAAATCAACTCAGACATGGTTCATTTGACACATCAACCTTCTTCCACGGCCATCTCAACTCTCAGCTAAAACATATAAAAAGCTATGAGGAGAACTGAAGAAAACAGTATGAGAGAGGATCCAGGACAAAGGCTCTGTCTTTCCGAATAATAACTACTAAGTCATGATTTGCCTGGGACCTAAATGTTTTTTCCATTCCATTTAGCAAAATGTTGCAAATGAAATTTTAGCAGCTATGTATAATGTTATTTTGTAGATTTGATTGGCATTATTTTTAAAACTATTAAAAAAGAAGCTTTCTATTCATTTAAAGTGTTTAAAACATACAAAATCCACAGAGGATCAAATTATTTTGTCTATGCAAAATTTTTCAAAAGTTCCTTTATGTGCTCCTAAAGTTTCAGCTTCATTTGCCGAGTCCCTCTTCCTGCTGCTTTTATTTGAAGATTCATATTTTCCTCCTGCCTATGATCCTTCCCTCTTCCTCCAAATATGAAAAGAGCTTCCACAAATAGATACAGCTGTTCTCCATATTCATATAGCAAAACAGTACAATGCACCACCATGACAAAATCTCTGTTTTATAGCATTTTATGGGGAGCAGCTTGATGTTTTTTAACACTGACACACTCTGCCCGGCTGTCCATGTCCCTCTGTGCCTGGCTTTGTTCCCTGTTCTTTGTCCACCTGACAGCATCATAAAACATTTTATAAGAACATCCTTCGTTTCAGGCCCACTGAAAAAAGAAAAACAAATTCTTTCTTCTCTAACCGTTGCCAAATTAATCCAAATTTTTGATGGCTGTTTCTTTTATGTATTATTTCAATACTTATATGTGTAAGAATATGCCCATTTCAGTGTTGCCAATAAAGTTTAACTTTTTTATGTAGCCAGTAGTCAGATACTTTTAAGAACATCCTTCGAAGCATAAACTTAGTATATGTTTCATACATATACTAAGTGAATATGTATGAAACATGTTTTTGTAATAAAAATTTCTCAAATTTTCAAAATGTTTTGAAAAAGCTGCAAATAGTGTAGAAAAAAATGAAGTTTTAGCTGGTGGAAATATTGTGGTTTTTATGCTTGCCTATTTAAGGTCAAACACATGCTTAAATATGTATTGATATTGGTCATTTTACATTTTATAAATAAAAGGTTTCTTGATTCTCAAACTGCTTTCCAGTTTTTATTTATTGTCTTATGGTTATCCATGATGATGTCGCAAGGAGAAAAAAATTCAGGTATGCCTCTCCACCACCACATCCTCCAGTTCACAATGGGGGACTCGAAGGCGTTCCCAGGCCAGATGACATTTATACACCCTGATGATCAGTCCAAGTGGTTTAAAACGCCACTTGTTTTGGCTGTCCAAGGTGTGGTCAACATGCAATTGGCAGCCATCAGAAGAATTTTGTGTGGCCCGCTCACCATAAATTAAGAATTGCCGGATCAGGTGATTGATCCAACTGGACTCTTTCATTTTTTGTCAAGACTTTTACAGAAAAATGAAAACTGCTAGGTACGAGAAAATGTCTTTTTGTTAGATAGTCTTGTGTTTTAAATAGAACTTTAGAGTAAGGATGCAAACATCCATTGACATTTACTCAAAATCAGATGATAGAATAACATACATCCTGTACCTTTAGCATAATGGCCAACAGCCACTTACTGTACGCTCACACTGATGAGTTTTCACCTTTTCGTTTTCAAAGTTCTGCGACAGGAATGGTTTAGAAACATTAGAGACTTCCTTCATGCTTATGTAAGTGTTGTCATCCATCCAGAAAAATCTTGCCAACAGTACAAATTTTGCATAATTGATTGTGTGCATGCAACAGTAATGGATGGTGTGGAACAGAGAAACATGTTGAACACTACAAATGAACCCTCTTCTGTTGCAGTTTTAATAAAAAAAATAATAATAAATAACGTTGCAACTTCAGACTCTTCCTTTCTTTGGCCTTGGCAAAAAAGACACCACACTAAAGTTAGTTAGGTTTTATTTTAAGTATTGCCTGTAGATATTTTAGGCAAAGAAAATGTTGCAGTTACATCCATCAGCCAGCGGTGAGTTCATACACATGCAACTCTTTTGCAATCTGGATGCAGAGCGGTGAACATCTGCTCTGACTGCAGATGGGAAGGAGCGCTGCATGCCACATGCAAGTGCTTTGGGACAGGATCCACTGCTGCTCCTTAAGAAGATTAAGAACAATATGTGCTTTCACTTCAGTCTCCAAGTGCCACAAAACACCAAGAAAATGACTAGATTTCTTGCTAGTTAATTTTATTGAGAGAGTTGCTGGCAGTATCTGACTACTGGCTACATAAAAAAGTTAAAAAACTTTATTGGCAACACTGATCCAACAGAGAATTTAAATAGAAAATTATGTCAAGACAGAGGACATCCAAGACACACTTCCTTTCTTAATTCAAAATACGATTATTTTAAGCTTGCTCTCCGCTATGCTGCAGCTAGCAGAGCCTGTGGTGAAAGTTCAGGCTAGTTAGCATGACAGCGAATAAACGATTTTCCTGTAACGGTAAGCCGTTTCTCCGTCTTTAGCACATTGAGCAGCGGTCATGAGGTTGAGTGACAGCGCCAACACTCTCCTCGTGGCTCTGATTGGTTGTTCTTGGTTGGGAATGGTGCATTTCTTCAGATGTCAATAGCAGCTCAGGGAGGAGGGGGAAGAGATTGATCTTTTCACAGATTTGAGCAAATACGTAAAAGAAAATGTACATTTATAAAAGTTGCACACTGCAGGTTTAATGTGACATTTAGTCAAACACACATTAGTGTAATTAATCACTGAGGTATGACATTTATAGTTCTGGAAAAACAGAATTGCTTCATAGCTGCATTAGGTCATCCTGAAATGTTTCCAGTAAAGTGTATTGAGTGAGTGCACTGAAGGCATGTCAGTCCTGGCTTGGGAGGTGAAGTAGAATAGGGCTGCAGAGTGATGTGGCCATGTGGGGGTTGAGTTCGGACTGCAGCAGTGTTTAGGTGGGTGGTGAAAATCTGTGGTTTTATTATCTCCATCATTTTGAATTTGATCACCAAATGTTTAACTTAAAAACCTCAATAATGATTTGAACTCCAATACAAAGTAACCACCCGTCAAACAAATTAGTGTTGTCAGATGCCCTTCTGTTCATCACCAACTTTCTTGTATTAAATAGTTTGATTCGTATGTAGGCGACAAAACAGGATTATTTACGTCACGTTCAATATGGCCACCACGCTCAAAATGTCTCATGAATGAGACAAAGTCTGCCAGACAGCTCATGCCATCAATTATGATGCTACTTTACTCTTCCTCTTCAATACACTCCAAGAAAAAAAATGGATCAATCTTTCCTTACCCATTTTGGCAGTCTATTCAAGGCAAAAGCTTGAAGCATCACACTACATGCAAAACCTCCCGTTTGCTGCTCACTACCTGTTAGATTCTTTCCAGTCCCTTCACCACCCCAGCATCCACCCATGGGCTCTATAATTAGAGAGTTTCTAATTCCCTGGCATGGAGTGAGACATGTACAGTGGGAGGAGATACTCATCACTTCAGGAAAGCAGCATAGACATGGAACAATGAGCTCTGAGCCAAGACAACAAACCTGAACTTATTCTAGACAACAAACCCAAACTCATTTGAATTGACAACAATCTCTATTTTATATTGTAATTTCTTGGGTTCACTGATGAACTACAGTACAGTCTGGGTTTCCCCTGCCTAAACTATTTCAGATTATAAGATAAAGGCAGTGGTGTGAAAAAGTGTTTGCCCCCTTCCTCATTTCCGGTTTTTTTGCATGTTTGTCACACTTAAGTGTTTCGGAACATCAAACCAATTTAAAAAATAGTCAAGCACAACACAAGTAAACACAAAATGCAATTTGTAAATGAAGGTGTTTATTATTAAAGGAGAAAAAAAATCCAAACCATCATGGCCCTGTGTGAAAAAGTGATTGCCCCC
>CAEFZY010023589.1:0-27668 GCA_903066815.1 Brachyrhaphis roseni
TATATATATATATATATATAATTAACATCCTTACCCCATGTTAATTTCTAAAATTTTAGTCCATATTAAACAAAATTATCTCTCATGTTGTTCTCATCCCACCTGTAATCTGTCAGCTCAGTCTCCCTGAACAAGCGGATCAATGAGCCAAGGTCAGGATACCAGAAAGATGACTGGGATCTGTACAAAGTGTGACTTTGTGTTCTGCAGGTATACCATTCCCTGAAGATAAAAATACTCAGCTGCTGGTTGGACTCCACACTTCTGCCGATTTCTCATTTCTGAGCAGCATCAGTTTATGTAACAAATATTTGAAGTTTGCATCAAAGCTGGTAGACAGACAGCATGACTGCACATGTGGGGGATCTTTTTGCTCGTGGCATTCTGTATATATTGCATTTGGCAATATATCCGAACATATGCAATGCTTTAATACAGCTCACTTCAATTACTTTTATTTATGTTGTGCCAATTTGCAACACGTCATCTCAAGACATATTTCCAGCTATATGAAAAGATACATTTAAATCACTCTAATACAAAGCATTCACATATACAAATCCAGTTCCATCCTGGTTATAAAAGTTAAATTCAGTTTGTAATGCCAAATGGTTAAAAAAAAATTGCAGAAATCCATCCCACTGATAAAGCATGCTTTGTGCATAATGACCTCTTGTTACCTCATTTCATTCTGGCACTCTGCAAGTTCCATTTGCACTTTAAATTCTTGCACAAACCTGCATTCTGCTCGTCTTTTGTTTGCGTGCGTGCATCAGTGATCTACTGTATAGGATTCTACCTTTGGAACGAGGAGACGCAGTGGGCGGGCCTCACACTCGGCCTCTTCCTTCCTGGGACAGCAGTCCAGCTGCTAAGTGTGAAGTGGTACTATGATGACGGTGATGAAAGGCGGTGCTACCTCTCCATCATACACGTGCTACACTTGGGTATCTTCAAAAGGTATGATATGTGCAACCCCAGCATGTTGGGGTTTATTGCATGTGAGCACAGCCAGCATGTTCGGTGAGATATGACACTTCTGAGAGTGCAGACAGGGATTTTGTCATTCTGTCATTGAGAAGGTTATCCCTGTTCAGGTGTTTGTCTCCCTCTGCTGGCAGGTTGTGGGACTGCATGAGGTCCGTGCTGCACATGCAGGGCTCGGTGGCTGAGCTGGGTGCTGCTGTCATGCAGCAGGCAGACGTTGCTGCCCTATGGCTGCTGGAGGCGCTTGTCCTAACGCTGCCTCAGAGCTTGCTGCAGGCGTATGTGGTCGTGTCTACAGATGTGGGGATAATGTCACCAGGTCAGCTCTTCTCTAAGTCAGTTATTAGCTCTCATTTGAGGCATGACTTTATTGTCTAATTCTTTGCTTTTGTTTAACACTCAGTGGCATATTGCTGTGGACTATGCGTGCTGTCCATTTCCTGGGCCCTGGTGCTGTACAGCCGAGCCTGCTGCCTGATACGGCCAGGCCACTTGGCCATGCCACCAGCAGCCCTGCTATGCCAGCTGGTCTGGAGAGCAGGCATGTTGGGAGCCCGGGTGACCTGCCTCATGTTCTTCGCCAGGGTCTTCAACTGGTGGGTCTGCGGAGTAGTAGGTGAGCACAGAGAGGGAAGGTCCTCCGATGCCATTTAGGCACAACCCAAAAACAAACTTCCGTAGTTTGTGTTTGGGCTATAAATCTCTGATTTTGGTCTGTTTTTGCCTTGATCTCCAGGTTTTCACTGGCTCACAGCCTCCTTCTGGCTAGTATCACAGCAGCCCGACATTTGCACTGGTCACTGGTGTTGGCGTGCCTTTAATGGCATTCTGGGGCTCATCCACGTCTTCCTCTTCCTCAATGTCAAAGACGGACCCTCGCGCTTTCGAATGGCCAGCTTCTATGCAGTAAGAAATTACTTGTTTTACAGAAAACTGTTTCATGCGCTGTGCACCGGTGTGCCAGGTCATCCCACGCAGCGACCTACAAGGACACACGCTTATATAAAGCAAGAAGTTTGCACAGTCATCCTCACCTCTGTGTCCTCAGCCTGAAGTGACGTAAAGCTGTTGGAAAATGAGTGATGGTGTGACTTTCTCCTCCTCCCTTAGTTCATGCTCATAGAGAATGTGACTCTGCTGCTGGCCGCCTCCGACTTCCTGAGCGAAGCATCATGGGATAGCATGACCCTTCCCACCTCTGTGCTGTGCAGCTTTTTCCTTGGTGAGTCATTTTGTCCGCATCATCTGTACAGAGGCATAAACCAGTCCGATTCTGTTAATAATAATAATGATAGTAAAAGGTATGGAATCAAAACTCTTAAAAACAAATATATGGCTGCAATGGTAGAAAATTGATCATCTGAAATGTCTGAAACTGTTAAGATCATATGATACCAAATTTTCGTAAATACACAACATTGACTCTTGTCCACTGGTGTGGTGTATCTGTAGTTGAACTCCTCCACATAAGAGGATAGAACAAACAATTAAGTCAGCAGATGTTATCGTCATGACTGACCACAGACTTGTACAGGTCTGTGGTCCGGAAAAAGGAAGCTACAATCTCTGCATACCCCACACATCCTGGACTCAAACTCTTGAGGCTTTTACCTACAGGTTGGCGCTACTTTTTTAAAAACAAGCCGCCAAGAGAGACGTTTTAGTTTCCTTGGGTTGTCTCTTTGATGAACACTTTACAGTCGGAGTTCCCACATCAATACTTACCTTCACCTTCCTTAATTCAACCTTGTCTTCCTCTTTTGTAAAAACACTGTATATGCACACATTTACAAAAACATGTTTTATAATAGTTCCCTATTTATATTTAAAATGTTCTCACTGAGGATAAAATGGAACCAAAGTCAAATTTCTTGTTTGCATGCACCAACTTAGTGAATAAACCTGCTTCTGACTGAAGTGTTATTTATTTTTTTAAAATGGCTCACTGGTGCCAATCCAATTTGCAACCCAAATAATTCCTGTAAAATAAGCCAAAGCAGTTATTTATTTATACTTTCGTTCTAAGGTTGAGCAAAGTTACAGAAGACAACTAACAATTAATGGCCCATTTCTCTTTGCCACTCTTCAAAATGAGAAAGACAAACATACTACCCGAGTAGGACAGTGTGTCTGTGATTACCTACTATCCCAAACTACAAACTAACAGAGGTGCCAATCAGTCAGAGGACACAGGAAAGAAATACATACTAAACTTTAATATTTTCTCTCGTTTGCTTCCAAGGAGCCACCTCGCTGGTCCTGTACTACCGGTTCCTCCATCCCAAGTCCACAGAAATCTCCCAAGGTACAAACCAGCATCAGATGGGCAGCACATGCATAGAGCAAGGCGAGTCCTCCTTCTCTCTTGGCGACAAAAGTCTGCCAGCGTCTTCTGTCCAGAATCACGGCAGCTTCTCCCTGTCTGGCGTGGCTGGCTCTCTGCTGGAGCACCCGGGAAACTGTCAAGGCCACTCCAACAGCTCCTGCCCTTGCTTCCACCACCACTGGCTCCTCATCCGTCTGGCCCTGAAAACCGGCGATCTCTGTAAAATCAACAGGGCGTATGGAGCCGGTGGGCCGGCAGCCATACTGGACATGGAGGAATACAACCAGGAGTTCAAAAGCAACGAGGGCATCACCTTTACCGCTGAAGGCAGCTGTGAAGGGGTGTCCACCTCCGAATCCCAGGGAAAGGGTCTGGCTCCGCTCTCAGACTGCAAAGACGAGTTCCAGAGCGTAAGCGAGCCCACGTCGACTGAGCGACCCGAGGGAGAGGACGACAGTCTGGAGATGGAAAGCCCCATGGAGTCACCAGCGTCGGATTTCAAACGCAGCTCCCCGGAGGGCAAGTCCGTTTTCGGAGACAGTCCGGAGCCTTATTACTGCCCTACTGAATCAAGTTCCACCTTGTACTTCAGTGCTGATCCCCAGTCCCCAAGCAGCGCCAGCAACCCCCGTTTGGACCGAGACATCGGGGGTCTGGAACAGGGGGTCCGGCTCAGCTCCATCCCCAGTGATCCTGCCCTGCACAGAGACGTGCGTGGACTCATGAGCCGTGTCGGGCCACGCTGCACCTCCACTCCTAAGCTGGACTGCGGGGTGTTGGATTCTGCCCCCAGCGTCCCACATCTCACAGGTCCAAGGAGGCAGCTCATACTGTCCCGCAGAGATGAAGATAATACCTTCTAGCTGTCTTGTGGCACAATCAGGGAACAAGAGCAGCAGCTTATCCAACGTTAAAGGAGCACACCAGCTTTATCAGAGTCGTAGGGGTTAGAGCACTACATGCATTAGGGAACCTAAAATAATCCTAAAATAACATCTATTTTTTCTCTTAACATTAACCATTCTTAAAAATGCATTGCTTCTAAATGTTGGAAACACAGAAACTATCTGTGTTTGTTTTTTTCTTTTAAAGAAAAATCTGACATTCAAGTGACAGTAATGGTGTATGATCACGCCACCAGCCCCAGTTTCATTTTATATTTGTGCTATTGTTTGGCAGCTACACTTTGGAATTATACTGTGCAAAAAAAAAGAAAAGAAAAATTGCTTCCACATGACTGTGATTACTTAATATGAAAGCAAAAGTATGCATACCCCTTGAAATTGTTAACATTTTGAAAGTTTACGACCACAAACTCCTTTTATTGGGATTTTATGTGCATGTGCAGATTTGTGAAGTTGTGAAGTAACTAGTATTAATTTACTAGTTTTTGACAGCTAAAAATCAGGAATGTGTGATTTGCTTTTACCCAGTGATAGTCTCAACAACTCTGACCAGCTTCCCTGTTTTTGCTGAAGACAAACATCTCCACAGTATGATGCGGGCACCACCGTGTTTCACAGTGAGCATGATGTTTTCAGGCTGAATGCAGGGGTAATCTGCTGCAGGATACAGGGCAAAAAAAACAACAACATTTTGTTGTCATTTGAACTTCTTACACATATTTGCAGTGTCACACACATAACATGAGGTGAACTCCAAACAAAACAACCAGTTGTCTCTGCAAGAGTAGTTTGTACTATCCTTAACAATTTTCAGTGATAGTTTTGAGAACCTGTTCTCAACATGGTCTCAGGTGTTTTGATCAGTATTCCCTAACAAATCCCTTCACAGAACAGCTGCACCTATAAATGAAGTTTCATGCAGATTGACTGTATTTACGGATTAGGCAACTTCTAGATTCAAGTAGTTCCATTAGATTTAGTGGTATGAGATTAAAGGGGTATGATCTACAAATACACAGCAGACATTTTTCATTTTTATTTGCAAAAAAAATATGCTGGTCTGTCACATAAAATTCCAATGAACTGCATTGTGGTTGCAGGATGACATAATGTGAAAAAATTAAAGGGGGGGAGTATTTATTCAAAGCACTGTACGTGTTAGTTTGGTTTAAAACATTTTATCATAGACAGCGACTCTGCTCTGAAACAGTGAATTTCAGTAAGTCATAATGTAATATTCATATCACTGCAGCTATTTGATAACAAGAGTGCATAGATCTAGTAGTGAGTGGAGCATCTGACCTCTGAACCTATCTCAATGTAAGCCATAGCTTTTATGGCTTCTTAAAAGCACAACTATTTTCAGTATAATCTGTTTCTGTTGCAATGCTGTTGTTTTTTTTTTTCTTTCTTTAACGTAAAAAATAAGACTTCACCACATACATGTGATATTAATAAGCTCTGTTTCTCATGTGGTGTTAATTGGCATTGCGTTGAGCAGAGAACTGTGACGTTTTTTATCTTTTTTTTTTTTTTCTGTTACATGTTGACCATGTAATTGTTAAATAACTTATTGAACTAACACTATGTTGTAAAACAACAATAGCGTCTCAGGCACAAATTCATCTACTGTGAGACAAAATGAATCATGTGCTTGTGAGACATTTGTGGTGACTTTTTTAATTTATTTGCTCTTGATTGCTGTTTTCAGGTGACAAACTTTTATTAGATGCACTGTTCTGAGACAGGAAAGCAGTGTAACAATGCCTGTGTGGCATTTTGAAATACGACGTCTGAGGCCACTGGTGGCTTGAAATAAGCAATAAACAGCCTACATGTTTGACTGAGTTGACTCATTATTTCTTTCATTTTTTTAAAGATAGTTCTTAGGAAATTATTCAAATGATCTCAGACTTGTATGTTATTCCTGCAGTAATAGGAAAGTTATTTAAACTGATGGTGGGTGGAGCTAAATACAAGATACTCCTGGAGGAAAAGCAGATTTAGGCTGAAATATTTGCACACTACTTTTGAAAAATATTTGTAAATAGTATCTTTCCTTTGCTTCACGGTTGTCCGTGGCTTTGTGTCGCTCTTTTCATAAAATCACAACGTGTAAAAAGCTAAAGGAACATGAATAAGACACTTTTTGTACGTAGTGAATTAACTTGTTCTCCTATTGTTTTTTTTTCACAATTGACTTTTGGCTTTGAAGTAATTAAAATAATAAAACGAAAAATAATAATCACTCCTACTGTTGCACTTAATACAACTGTTGTCTTTATTAGTCGTTTTTGTAACCTTTAGTCAAATCATTTTCATTGCTCGGGTGTAAAAAACAATGCAGGTTGTTAAAACAGCCTCAGTTTTGAGACTTGTGCCTAAATTACCTTTTTTTCCCCCCAGCAGGCTGTGAGACCTAACTGGCCTTAAAGGTATTTATGACACTCGCCCTTTAAGACGAGGCGCATGCGCAAACCGCCGCGAAAGTTAACTCCTGAACTTCGCAGAGCCGAAAAAAAATTCTTTTTTTTTCTGATTTATAAAATCAGTGAGCTGACATGGCATTTCGCCGGAGAAACAAGAGCTACCCGTTCTTCAGCCAGGAGTTTCTCATCCAGAACCATGCCGACATCGTGTTCAGCCTGGTGATTTTCATTCTGATCGGGCTGATGTTTGAGGTGAGATGAACTCTGATTCTTTCTTTTCTTCCCTCGTCTCTGTTTGTCTCTCAGATGTTTTAAGAATGCAGGTCTGTCTGTGCGTTCCTGCACTGATGTGTGAGCTAAAAAAGCTCTGTTTCTATCGATTATGTGCAGAGTGCATCAGAGGTTCGTTTACACCGACCAATACGAACGAGAATATCACCTTCTTTCATGTACTTTTTTTTTTTTCTTTACAACTTTTGTTGCTGCTTTTCTGCTCGAAGACATACACGAATAAAAACTGCTTTACATAAGTGTTGAACAAAACTGCGAGGCATATTATGGGATCTGTTTTTCAAAGTGAAATATTACATATTTGCTTTTAGTGTTAAGTATCTCTAATGGAGCTCTTGAATTTCTTTTGCATAAACAAAACGACTCCGTAATTACCTGGTTTGCTTCCTGTCGAGATTAATAGATTTTCTTATTTTTAACGTGTGCTGCATTCCAGTAAACATTGTGTTGTAAAAAACTTTATGAACTGTAGCAAAAAATCCCAAAATTGTACAGGAAATTAGCCTGTTCCTATTTTCAAAATAAAAGCACGCCACTCGCTCTATTGTAATTAAAACAGCTCCTGTTTATTTTGAAAGGCAGTAACGGAAGTTGCTTCGTTTTCAGCCGCGCACTTTATCTGTTAAGTTAACTGCCACGTCTCACTCTGATCCGCTGCTTGTGGCCACTCTGGCTTTAGCAGCTCCAAAGACCGCTTTGACCAGCCACTATTTCGGCAAGGACATTCAGCTAGATGGTTCATGGTGGAGCTGTTTCTCCTAGCACCCTGTTAAAGCCATCATGTCCCCACCTCCGGGTATTTAAAGTTTCTGTCCGGAACTCTGGTTGTGATCACACATCTGGTCGAGTTGAGAATAACTTGAAGGGGGATTTCCTTTTTTTTTTTTTTTTTTTTTCTGGTTTCAGAAGAAAAAGGGAACTGTGCATTTCATATGAACTTGATTTTTCAGATCTTGTTCCCACAGGTCAAATGCCCTCAGCAAACAGAACAAAAGCAGTGAGTTGTGATGGTCAATCCGATGGCAGAGCACCAAGTCTTTCTCAACAGTCCTGTATGCTTTGGCAGCTTGGACTGCTTAAAACAGAAGCAAGCAAATACTATCCTTTAAGAGGCTAGCTTTTGGACTTTTCACCACTTCACAATGAATGTTATCTCAAGGGACTTGACTAGGAAACATGTGTAATTTGTCCAAATTCCAATCCACCCTTTTCGTTCTTTGACTCCCAGTCATATAGTCAGATTCTGACCCGGTGATTGTGAAAGGGGGATACTTTGTTTAGATGAGACCATATCGGCAAACATAGGAAAGATGTTTGGAGATCTAAACTGAACTTTTTGGCCTCCAGTCAAAACACCTTGAGTGGCAGAAACCTAACACTGTACATGGTTTAAGACCCACTATCTCAATTGTAAAACATGATGGCAGCATCATGGTGTTTGAATGGTTTACATTGGTGGAGAGTAGTTGTGCCGATTACAGTTGTGTCCAAATTCAGTTCATATTAGTCTGAATAAATCCAACACAGCTCAGTGGTATAAACAGATTCATATTGTATCACGCCAGTTATCTATAATTGTTTTAATGAAAGCATTAAGAAGTTTTGTTTGTAGTTCGCCACAAGCCATGTCAATGGAACAATCCAAACATGTCTACAAAGGTGATCTAATCGGATAATATTAAAATAGAACTTCCTGGCTTGTATACACATCACAGTATTTTCACCACCATAGTGGTAGCATCATACTATGGAAATTCCCCATACAAAAAATCCTCAAGTATCTGGTCTTTACTGTTTGGTCTTCCTGATTACGTCTTTAACAAGCATATTATATGTAGGAATTCAATTCATCTTACCTCTTTTTGTTCCTCCTGTTGACACTGTCTTGATCTAATCTTATAACAACACTTTGAAGACCAGTTTGTTGAAGCTGCTTTACTCAGATCACTTACTTGTTTTTGTCCTTTTTTACAGGCAACAGCAAAGACAGCCATACTCTTTATTCAGCCCCAGTACAACATCACCACATTATCACTAGGTAAGAGGTGACGAAATTATATTTAAGGCCATGAACATGTCTTTTTCTAACTTAAATGCAGAATATTCCTTTATATGAATATTTCTTTATATGAATATTCTGCATTATTGTCGTTATGATGTATTAAGGCAGTCAGCTTCTCCAGGATGTTTTAACAAACCAGACAATGTGTTTTCTGTGTTTCTCCCCTCCTTTGTGTGCTTAGAGGGAGAGGTGACTACGTATAATTATGGATGGAAGGACTGTGCCACCATCCTCTTCTACTTCTTCATCGCTATCATCCTCCATGCTGTAGTTCAGGAGTATCTTCTGGATGTAAGCGCCTAAACTGCCAAGCAAAATGCATTTGTAAATCACAACATTATATAGTGTTCTTACCTTTGTTGCATGATGCAACAAAAACCTCACTGTATTGTAATCTATGTACATAACTATACTATGTTAATACATACAGGAAAAAGTATTTTCTTCCATTACTGGTATAAAATTGCAAGTGTTTGCCTTTATATTATAAGTTTTCTCCAAGTTTGCTAAATTAAATCATTTCTCAAACACCAAATTTTGTATTTAAAAATGTTCTTATGACCTCACTGCCTTTAGCAGGTATTCATAGAACTTTTTCATTGTATTTGATTAGGAGTTTATATGACAGGCCAACACAATATGCATAATTCAGAGGAGCAGGTAAAAGAATAACCAGAAATGAAATTAAATTTTTTTAGCTCCAAACAAATTGGTAAAAGTAATGTGATTATGACAGTGTGAAAGATTGTATTTCAAGTCTATCCAAAGGTCAGAAAATAAACTTTTTCACCTGGCTGGATTTGCACACATAATGATGAGTCACAGTACATCACAAACACTTTCCAGCTTATTTTAAACACAGAAAAAGCCTGCTTGTGCATAGCAAAGTCACATAATATTTGATCTGTCTTAAAATACAACCAGTCACTAAGGACAAATGAATTTTATTTTAGCACCTTCCATCAGCTTTTTGTTTGCCTCGAAAGGAATACACCGTTAGTGGAGTGTTTGTCAGCAGCAGCCATAAATGGTATTGCCTGTCTCTTCTTGCCCTACTTTTTTTTTTTTTGTGTGTATCGGTGACACTTCCTTATGCGCCACAATGACAGTGACGCTCCTTATGACAGGATCCAGTGTCACTCACATGATCTGTTGTTTTGTTCCTGTCACAGAAAGTGAACCGCCGCCTTCACCTGTCCAAGAGCAAAAACACCAAGTTTAATGAGTCAGGTCAGCTGGGTGTGTTCCATTTAGTGTCGAGTGTGTGGAGTTTCTACATCCTCATTACAGTGAGTAAAGATTTTACTGGCACAACTTCTTATTTATTGATACTCCACAAATATTTCCTAACTTTGACATGCAGAAATGAGGCAGTTAGAGGGTTTTATTTGTTCTTTATGATCTTTTCTAAATAGGAAGGATATCTTCTGCACCCCAGCAGCCTTTGGGAGAACTACCCCCATTCACACCTCAGGTAGATATTTATAAGGTTTACTCTTTCACAAATAAATACAGAGCTGCTTGTTCTTATGGTGGTACACTAGAATATTAAGCAGAAGTCATAAAAAATAAGAATTTACATATAACTGAGTAAAGTCCTGCTGAAAAATAGATCATTTTTATTCATAATGGGTCACCTGTATAATATCTGAGATGTACTGACAAATTGGATCCTGACCAGAATTGACAGTTTTCTTCTTTTTTTTTTATGACGAGTCCTGGTTTGAGGTCAAGAAGGGGTGTAATTTAAATTACCCATGTACTCCATTTAGTTTGAATTGCTTTGGCATGGGTCATCAGAAGGTCGCCACATTTGCAGGCAAATTTTTGAAAGTGAATTTAAAGTGGAAAAATAAAACTTTTGAAAAGGAGTCGTATGTTATATGTATGACAATGGGCCCCAGTGCATAATACTTCCAGCAAATCAGCATATTAAATAATATTCCTCTCTGTATAAACAATTTAAAATGACTTTTTTAAACTGCAGATCATTCATTTAGTTATTTTTTTTACAACTTAGTAATTAAATATTTTGCGGTAGTTTTCAATGATGTAGAAACTGGCAAATGCACGGCTTGCTGTAAACAGTGTTTTTATGAAAACATAAATAAGAGATGAAAAGGGGTTTTGTATGAGTGCAAATTAAGCATGAGGGTTTTGGTGTCCTTCATATTGTTGGAAACCCTTTTTTATTCTTGAACAATTCAGAGTTCAGTCTTTTAATTCGTGACACATAAAAACCTCATTCCCCACTGAAAGGTTCTATTTCAAAGAAGACGCTGCCAATGACCCAAAGAACAGCTTCAGAACAGACCTTCAAAACTATTTGTTAAAACAACGTCCCTCCTTGAAGCAAAATAAAAACAAAGCCAAAGTGGCCGACGCCACCAAAGTTAGCGCGCTGTATGTTTCTGATCAGAAAAGAATCATCTGTGCTCATTTATGTAAACACATCTGCACCATGTTTGCTGCTGTTTTGCTTCTGTTTAATTCTCCCACCGTTCTCCGTTTCAAGGTTTCAGGTGAAGTTTTTCTACCTCACTCAGCTGGCCTACTGGCTCCACGCTCTGCCGGAGCTCTACTTCCAGAAAGTACGCAAGGTCAGTGGAGGAGGCCCTGGGAGCAGGGGGAGCTCTGGAGTGGGACTAGATAAGCTTTGTTTAGAACTCCTTCCATGGACTTCTTGTGTAATTTCCCTGCAGATGTGCTAAACAGAATGAGGGGCAATCTCATGGAAGATTTGAGAGTCGGGTGTGTTTCTAAAAATAACTCCGCTTTCTGTTTCAGGAGGAGATTCCACGTCAGCTGCAGTACATCTGCCTTTATCTGCTGCACATCTCGGTAGCTTATTTGTTAAAGTAAGTGTCTGTGAGGAGGGCTGATTGGTAATGTGATAGTGAAGTGTAGAAGGTTTGTGAAGAAATTTGCATTAATTCTGACAGGAGCAAAGTGCTAACATAACCCAGCTCCGTTTTTTTTGTGGTTTTGCTTGTACGTCCTCAAGTTGATCTTTTTCTCTTCTGTAGTTTGAGCCGTGTGGGTCTGGTGCTCCTTTTTCTCCAGTACGTGTCAGAACTGGGCTTCCACATTGCCAGACTCCTATACTTCACTGATGAGAATCATCAGAAAATGTAAGGGGTTTCTTCCCTAAATAGGTTCCAAGTCATTCAGCTGTAAAAGGTTCATTTGCATTAATGCAGCTGCATGCAGGGTGAATCTGAAAAATGCCACGTTGCTGTGTTGGTTCAGGTTTGATCTGTGGGCGGTGAGCTTCGTGTTTACACGGATGGTCACTCTGACCCTGATGTTCCTCGCCGTGGGCTTTGGTTTGGCCCGCTGTGAGAATCAGGGGCTGGACATAGAGATGGGGAACTTCAACACTGTTCTGATAAGGTGAGTCCTGGTTTAGACATTTTTGACGAATAGAAAAAAACGAATGATCTCAATAAACATTGTACATCTTTAACATGAAACGGGTGCCTGGGACACCGACTGGCTGAGCAATTTATAAAGTGATGTTTGGATCAGACCATCTGGAAACTACAATCTAATGATTAGTTTCCAGATGGTCTCTTAAATTGGAAGTGGTTATAAGTGTATGAAGCAATCACATCTAATTGTGAAAGTGGGCAAAAATGCTGAGTCTTTTTTTTTTTTTTTTTCTTTTTTGGAGATGTGGGTAAAAGACAAATTCATTAACTAATAAAAAAACAACTTTTTTTTTTAGCCTTTTTTACTTAAACATTTCCTCTTTCTTAGTCAGTTTTATTGTTTGAGAAAAACCTGCCACTCTACAGCCAACTCGTATAGCGTCATAAGACCGCATTGAAAAAGAAATGTCCTGATTTACTTGCCAAACCGAAAAAAAAATTGCTCACTTTTAAGTTCACCCTGCCACTATCGTTATTTTTTTTTTTCTTTTTTCCAAAGAAGTATCAGCTTTTCTTAAGATGTGAACCTGAGCTGTGTTTTGTTTTGAAAGGTTCTCCTGTTGTTTTGAAAGGTTATTTTTATTTTTTTTCACCTCACCAACACAAAACATATACCATTAATAGTGTGTACATCAGCACCTTATGCTATAATTTTTTTTATTTATGTTTTTTGCTCCTTTGGACTATGCTGAAAATACAAGATGACAGTAACAAGTCATTGGTAAGCAGAAATGTGCATAAGTAATATGGATTATAATGTGTGAGCTTGATAAAAGTATGTGGCTGAAGTGTTAATTTCTCAATTTTGATTTTCTTTAATAAGAAATTGATAAAGGTGGAGAAACATCCAACATTGGTGTACTGAGATGCTAGCATCAGGTTAACTTACTACCTTGTTAATTTTTGTTTTTTTGAGTATTTATGACAACCGGCCAGCTAGTTCGAATCTGTTTGAACATCGCAGTTTTCAATCCAGACTCCCAGCACAAACAGGTCTTTTGGCCAATATTTTCAGGCCTATTACAAAAAAAAAAAAAGAAGAAAGAATGTCAGAGTTAATGGCAGCAGCACTAATCTTCTCTAGTTTGGTCTTGCTCAGGATGACTGTTCTACTAGTGGTGTGTTTGACTCAATCTTGGCTCCTCTGGAAGTTTATCCGCTTCCAGCTGAGGCGCTGGCGGGAGTTCAGACACGAACAAGCCGTCCGCAAGAAGGCTACCGCAAAACAACCTGTACGGCAATTAAAGAGGGACACATGTGAGCTCCTGAGATAATTTTTTATTTTTCTTATTCTTCATTCAGCTTGTCTTGCTCTAACTTTTATGACGCATCAGAGAATATTTTAACTTTTCTCCTCTGTCTCCCTGCTAGTTGGTTATCATGAGAACGGCGTGCTTAAAGCTGAGAATGGAGTCTCACCGCGGACAAAGAAGCTCAAATCCCCCTGAGGTGGCAGTCTTCTTGGCCTCAACGGTGACTTCATCCCTAATTAAGGTTTCTCATCAGCACAGCAGTGAAGCTGAGGGGGAGAGCTGCCGCTGGTCACAAAGTTTTGGCTGAGAATGTCCTGTGATGATGATACAGGGACTCAGTTACTACAGACTTTTGGCTTGAATGCTGGAATATGAAAAACCAAGGACATCCTTTGAGCCCAACAGACATTTATTCCTCTCATTGTATCAGTATTTGTTTTCTTTTTGTCTTTTTGTACATTCACACAGCCTGCGATCCAACACTAAGGCACACCGTTAGTGATTCATAAACAACAACAAATAAAAAAAAGTAAAGTGAGTATTGTGTGCTGCACATGTTATCTTTGTGTCCATGTTGAATGTGTTTTTGCATACTCTCAAACATAAGTACTGTACTGCAGCTCATACTAGTGAGCCGGCTTGGCTTGTTTTCCATTCTGCTCCGCTGGGGCAGAAAAGCATCGCTGATGAAACGATATGAACTAACCAGCAAAAAAAGAAAAAAAAAATATCATGCATTTGTCACTGGTCACTTAACAGATTTGTATCAAGTATATATTACGGATGTTACCGCATGCCATTTCATGTCCCTTTTTTTCCCCCTCTGTTTTGTTTATCAATTACTTTATTAAAAAATACATTGGTCTGAAACAGATGTTTTTTTTATTATTATTATTATTATTATTATTGTTTTTAAATGTTTCCTGGATTTCTTTTTCAGTTTTTTTTTTTGATAACAATGTTTTTATGAAACCCTGTCAGCATGAAGCCTGAGATTTCAGTAATTATTTGAAATGACACCACACTGGCATGTATCCAGCTGAGAGTTCTTTTGTGTTTCAGTGAAGGACTTTGGAGTAATCACAGTACTACAATTTCATTTTATTTGGATAAAACTTTATTCATTGCCTTTGCGGGAGACAAATAATCCAGAATTTTCTTCAGGTCATGGAGCTGATTATTTTTCTTCACCTGTTAAAACAAGGAGACGCACTAAGTCTTAATTTGTTTGAACTTATGTGGAAAGAGTGACACCTACTGCATGTATGGAGGACATAACAAGCAGACAGATTTAGAATCTGAGGTCAATTTAAAAGGTTACAGAAAAAAAAAAAGCAGATTTAATGGTTACCTTTTTGCTCCACTGGCATGCTGCTCGCCTTTTCCACTCCTAATGTTTGTTTCAATGACTCCAGAGTCTGAGAAGGGGCCTGATCTGAGTTGGACTCCAAGTATTTAAGCACATAGAGGTCTGCGTTGGTCAGAATGAAGCGGTGGCTGAAAACTGGTAAACAGTAAGCTCTGTATTAATGTTTTGTAACTGACTTATTGGACAGAGCTCACGGTCCATGTATGATATCTTGACAGCACAGTTGTAGCAAGACTTGTAAAATTTGCATGACTTCATAACAATCTTTCAGGACTGAAATTAGGATTACCCTCCAAAGTGGCTCCAATAACAAAGTCTGCAGGTGTGTAGTACACAGGATCACCCACAGTGGAGCCTGGCTTGAGAACACGGCACTTTCCCAGAAACTTCCCACTCATAATGCCAGAGTTGCGCCTTGGCGTTTCATAAATGCTGATCATGTCGGTATCCAGGTGGTAGGACAGTATAAAACGGCGGTCTCTATCTTCAGGGTATGCGGAGTCCTGAGGGGCAGTGAAGAAAAACTTAAGTCTGGAGGGACTGAAGCATTAAGTGTCTTCTTAATGTACCATAGCAAGTAAGAGTAGTTTACTATTTGATTTACAGTGCCAGTCAGAATATTACATATGAGCATTTTGAACATTCATTTCAGAATTGATTGAGGTTTTAACTGCCTTTCTACCATTCTTTTTACAGGTTAAAATAATTATACGACAAACAGCTTCAATGAAACAAAGTTGCATATTTAATTAAGCTGACTACAAAATTTCTCTACTCCACAAAGGGTTAAAATTCCAGAAATGAATGGCAGCCTACTTAAAATTAGTTTTACACCATTGTCTTGTTGAAACTCTCAGTTGTACTAAAGTTTCACGGCATGAATATGAACACGGCTACAAAATATGAGTACGGTTTCTTCGACTTGCTACAGCAAATTTAGGAAAATATTAGTGAAGGTTTGAGACTTTCTATCATTTCAAACCTGTAAATATTCCACTCTGATAAACAAAAGATCACATTGTGCATTAAAAGTCTGAAATTAATGGGACAATAATGTGAATGACAAGCAAATGTAAAACCCTGAGCAGCACTGTATGTTTAGTTGATACTACTGCCGCAGAGTTTATTATTCATCAGTGGTATCTCACCAGCTTGGCAGTGTAGCGAAGCATTTTGTTGCAGTTTACTAATCTCTTCATTATATTTTTTCTGGGAGGCTCAGGAATTAAAGAATAACAATTTTGGAGAGAGTCTTCAAGAGAGCCAAATCCGTTGTAGGGTGGAATCACCTGTGACTTTGGACAAAAACAAACACACTTTAACATTAGATAATCTAAAAGGTGTATGATCTATGATGAGCAATGGAATGCAGATTTTATGGGCGTTTTTTTTTTCTTTCTGTAAATCAGCAAAGCCATACCGTCTTTGATGTATCTTCCATCTTAGGTATCTCTACAGCTTTCATCTCCATGTCTGGGTAATTCTTCTGGTAATATTCTCTAGTGAAGCCGTCACAGTCGTACAAAAAGAAGTTATGGCTCAGGAGCTTCACCTTTTGACCCAGCTGGAAGTCTTTGGGGGAACAGTACTCCTCTACAAGGTCCTTGGAAATCTCCATCACAATGCTAGGGAAGGTCTCTTAAAGGAGTGGAATTTAATCATGTATCTTCATTTTATGCAGTAATCTGTTGTTTGAGCATTCTTTTTAAAATTAAGTATGAAAATATTTCAACAAAAAATAAAAAAATATTTACATATATCAATAGCTACATAGTCTCATACACATCTTAAAGCATCCTACCTTCCTTGACTTTCTTAGGTATCTTTTGTCGGCTCATGAAAAGAGGGAAAGGATCGCGGCCACTGTTGCGTTGATGAGCCTCTCTGATATCCACAGTGTCGTCTACCAGGTAATAGTGAATGATAACAGGCCAGGTATGACTCTGATAAGCATCACTTTCGACCCACTGACCGTAGAATCGGAGCACCTGACCATAAATCAAAACAGGGAGTTAAGATACAATTCATTAATTAAACAGTTAATTAAGATCATATTAATGCCTTCTAAAAAAAAATTAAGTAGTTGCACTCAATATTCATGCTTGCTATTCAAAGATGGAGAACTCTATCACTATTCAGGATTTTGACTTCAAGAATACTGCTTTGAAAGACGGAATTGTTTTATAGACTGATTTCTACAATTATTGCTGAAACATGAAAAAGAGAAGTGTATTCTAAAAAAGACAAAAAAGAAATGATTGTATGTGCTCTGTCAGAGCTTATTATGCAACTAGTGGCCAGTTTTATTTGGCACCCTCTCCAGGTAACAAATGTAAATTCCCTTTTGGCCTTCAGAATTGCCTTATTTCTTTGTGGCATATTGTCACCAAGTTAGTAGAAATATTTCTCAGAGATATTGGTCCACATTGACACCGTACAGTTACTGATTTGTCTAGTCTCCTGCTCTGGTGAATCAGACCGCTTGCTGTTCTTAGTTGACAGGCATGGCACCCGGTGTGTTCTTCTTCTGCAGCATGTCTTAGTTGTAACAAATGGTTATTTGAGCTGTTCCCTTTCTGTCATCTTGAAGTAATCCGCCCATCTGCCCTGAATTTACCTTGCAGTCCATATGAAGAAAGCGGTATAATTTCTCGAACTTGGCAGGGCTGGTGTTGACATGTTCTAGGATGGGTTTGATACTACGGCGTTTGCTGTAAGGATCTTCTGGCATTTTCTCTGGCTCCTTCAAAATGATGCCCTCACTCTCCATGAACTCCTGTTCAGAGGATGTGAGATATACACAAAGAGTGTGTATGTTTCCAAAAGTATACCTATAAATGCCACTGCATCTTTTTGTGTGAGGTAAGCAGAGGTGGTAATTACTGTTACACTTGAAGTTTCAATTACCTTAGTGAACAAATCACAGTCTGTGATGCGGTAGTTGGACCCATAGACTTCCAGGTCCATAGCAAGGTTGAGTTCTTTCCAGTTGTAATAATTCCCATACTCATTTTTTGGCAAACGCTGACGTTTGATTCGCTTGCCTTGTGGTAGCCCAGAGTTCTCCACTGATGGCTCGATGACGCACATGCTGTCATCCTCAAGGTAATAGTAAATGGTCACGGGGCGAACACGGTACTTTTCTGCAGGGGAGTACACAATTTCCTCCAAGAAGTATCCATAGAAGCGAAGAACCTAAAACATAATATGCCAGTGAAAGGCATTAAAAACGAAAAAAGTACACGCGAACCTATATTGATATTTTTCTTCGTGATCTCAGACCTTCTTATCGAGTGCCACATGAGCTGGAATGAATTCTTCATATTGCGGCTTATCATATACAGTATATGGTTCCTCAAAGCACAGTTTATCAATATCGTGGTGAGTTAATGGCTCTGATGCTAGAACTTCCTGCCCAATGACCACAGAGGGACGACGAGACACACCAATGCCATTCTTATAGCCGAGTGTCTGGGACCGATGGAAGGCTGTCTTCTGCACACACAGACCACTGACAAGTCAATGACAAAGGCCTTTCCAAATCACAGTATAAATCTGGACTTACCAACACTGAGCATGTACATGAATACAATTAGAAGTGTGAGCAATGATATTAAAAAAATGTAGCTGCAGGATCAAACATTCATATGCACAGGAAAATAAGAATTTAAAGATTACAAACAACTAAATATGTAACAATAACCCCACCCTCAGGTGGTTGGGGGGATCAATAAATTAGATGCTGGCAGTCTTTTCATTCAATCAGATGCAAAGACAAAAACCCAGGAACTGCTCCCACCGTCTCTTTCGAAAGGAACATGTTTTTTTATTTTAATTTTTTTCGTAAAATTGCTTTTTCTAACCTTGGGATGAATTTGATGGCAGTGAAGTTCAAATGATTTAATTTCGCTTTGGGGTTAGAAAAGTATTTTTGAATTGAGCTGAATTGAATAAGGCAACTGGCATGTGTCTTAAATATTTTTTCACCTGTAATATTTTTCTCTACAGAATGATGCCAATAAACATTAGACATTCAGTGATATGCTTTTTTTTGGCTATTTCAAGTCAGCCAGTTTGTCTTTGTTTTTGGTAAACCCAAAACCATATTTCAAACACATTTAGGCATCATCAGACATCATTATTTAGAGGTATTTCACCTTTCACTTTTTAACGATAATTTCCTGTCAAAGAGGAAAGGTGACATCATCTTTTCCAGGTCCTGACAACAAAAATTTGCTTAGTGGTATGTCCTTACATAATGAATGACAGCAAGTTGCTTCTCTAAGATGATTGCTGGAATCCACCTAGGATTTGTGATAACAAGCATGTGTTTTCTCTCGGTCAGCAAACATTTTTCATGTTAAAATTCCATGAATGGAAAATATTTTCCATGCTCTGTTTTTATCCCAGGGGTCTACAACCTGTGGCTTCAGAGCTGCAAATGGCTGTTAAAAGAAATTCTACAGTGGGTCTTAAAAATGATGAAGAACAAATTTATGTTTTTACATATAGATATAACAACATGAGTTCCTAGTATTTTTTTTTCCCTCATGGAATGGCTGTAATGAATTTCCAAAACTGTATGACACTAAAAGTACAAGTACTATTTCTTTAGATCGATTTTCATGCCATTAGGTTGTAAATGATGTACTTTTCTTAGACCTTACTAAAAAGACAAAGTATTTTTCCTCATTTCTTAGGCTTTATGCTATTCTTTAGTTTAAACCCTAACTAAAGGAGTAAAATGGTGGTTCTTGACATTTATTTCGTTTTTTTTAATGTTCATGTAAGATTTATGACTCTAAAGTTTTATTTACTCGGACTGAGAGCAAAAAATGCTTTTCGGATTGTAAAGGTTAAATATACTTGTTTTATATTCATCTATTCCTGAAATGTCTTGAATTTCCCATACTGTGTGGACACCATTACTAACAACTGGGTCACTCCAGCTAGAAATTCTCACATACTCGTATGTTAAGGGGAAAATGTTTTAGCTCTTAAAATCGTTTGTTTTTCGGACTTTTAAGTGAAACGAGCCCCGACTTGCTGTCTAAAGGAATGCGGTAGCTGCATTTTCATAACCCGGGGACACATAGAATGAAATGGAACTTAAACAAGATCTTAAATCCTTAACATGTTAATAATAATAATAATAATAATAATAATAAAATAATAATAATAATAATAATAATAATAATAATAATAATAATAATAATAATAATAATAATAATAATAAAATGTTATGTTTAACAACTTACCGTTAGATCCCGAAATGTGTATCCAGGTATAAATGGTAATCCGTTATTCCACTCGGTGGACATTTTCTGTTTCGACTTTCTTCTGAAATTTCCCTCACTCTAAAAGCCTGGCGATTCCTTGTTTTAGGATATTAAAACGATTTCGTTGACGCGAGAACCTGCACTACACTTTCAATGTTTAGTTTATGGTATCCATGGAAACCGTAAACGGAAAACAATTTTAAAGCAAAATGCGGAATTTTTTTTTTGTAGCCACACCGAAAATGACACAAGATAGACATTAATGCTGATGAATCAATACGGATTTTAAAAGGGTTATTTCTTATCACAACAGCCTAAAGTTTGTTTCAGTATTACACAAGTTGCATAACTGTCATTCAACCAGCAGGTGGCAACAAAGCTCAAATCTGACTGACCCTAGTCAGCACTGTATTTCTTGTTTCCTTCTATTATTAAAGATGCGATTAAGTTGTTTGTCTCCTATTTATTGATTTTTCCGGGTAAGCTGTTGAGTACCACTTTTCATTTACAATCATGACCTGGCTACAAACCAAAATAGACAAACAACATACAGTGTATGAAGACCAAAAGTGCTTGAGTTATTTGGTAAAGAGAGCATATTAAAAAAAAATTAAAAAAAATAGAAAGAAAAGACAATCTGGATGATCCCTTAATTTGAACACAGTTTATTTAAAGCACAGATGACATAGTTTATTCTGACAGATAGAAAAGTTTAATTTATTTATCATGTAGGCATAATAGTCCATGTCGACTGGTCCATTATAATAATAATAATAATAATAACTCTGAAATGCCCTGTGTGTTCTGTAACAAAACTCTGTTAAAATATTACAAAGCCAAAGGCAGTAGCTTATGTTATCAAACTGGCAATGTGACTGAAAAACAAAAGCAGGCTACATGTCAGCTAGGGAGGTGCATCTCAACAAATTAGAATATCATCAAATAACTCATTCATGTCAATAGTTGAATTCAAAAGCAAGAGCTTACTTTTTTTAAAATTTTGATAAATAAGGTTTACAGCTAATAAATAACCAAGAAGTTAGTTATTATATATATAGCCCAATGAATTGTATGCCCGGGTTTTATAGATTAAATTTGCTCTACTTGGTTTGAGCTTCTCCTGGATGAATTTTGCATCAGTGTGGAAGAACATTTGCCACTGCTGAGATGTTAAGGAAGCCCATGTTACTTAAATAGTTCACTTCTGCTTGTCTGTATTGTGTGGTTTCTGTCATCTTCCTCTCAGCAGAATGTAATTTCTGTAGCATGTCTGTGTGCATTGGCTGTCGAAGCTCCACGTCTTGCCAATCTTTCCTAAACTCTTGAAGACCCTTTGCTTCACAATTCTCTTAAACCTATGGTTACTCATATTGTTTGTGCACCATTTCTCTAATACACTTTTTCCCTCCATTAAACGTTGTATCAATGTGCTTGAAGACAGCAGACTCTGCTCCAGCAGTTTGTGTAATAACATGATGACTGTGTAACATAACAGTAAAAAAAGTGTTTTTATTGATCTTATCTCTTAAAAATTTGCTCAGTAACTGAATGTTGTGTTTTTACTAGCTGCACCTTATATTAATCAAAGTTAACAAAAACAAATGTTTGAAATAAGCCACTCGGATAGAATTTCATTTTTGAATGGATTGACTTGTGCAAATGAACTTTTCAATACATTCTAATTTACTTGTACACGTGTAGCCTACTTGTTTATTGTGCAGAGCTGGTTCCTTCTTCAGATAGCCACAAACATCTGCTCAGGACCACTAGCTTTACAATAAGGTCCTGATTGGCAGTAGCCCAGCACTCCACACAACCTTAAAGGAGCGAGGACCAAAACAGGAAAAAAATAACAAAAAAAACGTTCAAGCAAAACCACTGGTACGAAACTGGTATATTCTTGTAATTTTCATATCCGTCAGACTACATAGCAAGTGCAATATTAAATAGAAACATTCAGATGTGACACAAGCTTCACCTTTCTATTGCAACTGTACTGTAATAGTGGCATGCAAATGAAGTATTTCGACTTAATTAGCTCATCTGTTTAAAACATTTGTTAAATTCTACCAACTGTCTTTCATAGCTAGAAAAAGGCACTGATCTGTGAATTACTGTATCAAAAATAAGGTTATAAATCATTAAAAACCTCTTGGAGGCTCTTTGCATCATATTTCCAGCTATTTTCTTTCAATGCCTTAAAAAAAAGAATTTATTTGGTCTGCTGATGACCCCCTTTTTAGGAAGAAAGCGCATCAGCCAAACACAGAAACACTAGGATTGCATCCCTGAGGTGCCAGACAACTTTTGACACATATAAAAATATTTAAAAATAAACCATACTTGAGAGCAAAAGGTCAGTATCTATTAAATATTATAAAATATGTTTCATAAGGATTGAGATGAATCCCTCGCACTCACACAAACACACGCACACATACAAAATCTTTTGGTTTTATGAAGCTCAAAGGCAGCATGGAAAGATTGTCTTAATTCATCTCATTGTCAAGAGCACTTTTTTTTTTCTTTGTTGAAGTTCATTCTGAATACTGGAGAGCAGAGAGCAGAAAGCTCAAAGTTTCACAGTCTCATCCAGCTGCCAAGTGTTCTGTGTATAATAGACCCCTGTGAGGCCGTGGTCCTTCAGTCTCCATGCAGTCTCCGCAGGCCTGTGGATGTCCAAGGCAACCAACCCATAAATCCCCACTTCAAAAAGGCCTACTGAAGTCAACGGAGAGTCAGTGTTGCCCTTCACCCCTCACTTCCTGCAGTAAGGGCGAGCCATGAGGTAAGCTTGCCGTGCAGAGCCCAAGCTTATTGTTTGACTGAGGGGGCTGCACCTTATGATACCCAGTGGAACACGCAGACCACCCTACAAGCCTGCAAAACTTCCCCTCTGTTTTCAGAGTCCACAGCTGCATTTTGCATGCTTGCTTTCAAAGCTCCATGCCGGCCTTCTCTGGTTCCTACCCTCATAACCAAGTGCATCCTGGATTTAGTTCAAGGAAGTCTTCTATAAGAACGACAGAAGGCGGTACTCAGTAATACCGATTGAGGCTCCTTGTCCCTGGAATGTCGGGCTGCCCGTTCATCCAGATCTCCCGTATGATTCGCTCCCTTTCCTCGAGCCGCTGGGCTCGCTCCAGCTCCTCTGCTGACGTGAAAACGTTCATGTTGAGCGTGCGCTCGAAGCGCCTGTGCCTCCGCGCCGACAGGTCCGATGTGGTGTCCCAGTCCGAGTCTGAGTCGCTGGAGTCTGAGGATGAGTGAGCGGGACGGGGCGGTTTCTTGACGGCTGGCCGCTTCCGAGACTGGCAGTCTGTGCGACAGGAGATCTGAACCACCAGGGCAAAGAGGGTGAGGAAGAGGCCCAGACACACACCGCAGACGAAGAATAGTGCGGCCCTTTCGGGATGATCTGTTTTTGAAGAGAAAGAACATCGGAAGAGAAAAAGTTCCAAATTAGTGGGTTTCTAATAGGAAACAGGGGACATATTTAATTAGACCTAATTAGATATGTAATTATGTAATGTAAGAAGGCCAATTGGTGGCGCTGTAGCACTGCCCTACAATGACGCAAGAAACTGGACCACCAGAGCAAACGCAGAACAACACTGAATGGCGCCGTGTTTTGTAATTTTGATAGAGAGGTGTATGCAGATCACAGAGAGATGGAGCTTTAAAAAAAAAAAAAAAAGTTTTCAATCAGACCACAGAGCAGATTCTCATTTCTTTTTGTCGTATGCTGTGCAAACACAGCAAGAAAACATGGAAGTACACTCAAATGGCTTATGACACTTAAAATTGTGATGCTAATTGAGATTCATATCCGACACTAAACCAAAGGATTTTATCATTGGTTTTTATATTAATCTGGACATAATTTTCGATTTGATTGTCTATAGCTAAAATCCAAAACACATAAGCTGGTGGAAGTAGACACACAGAATTTGGGATGTATGTACATTTTATTTTATATTTATAAAAACAAATAGCATGCCAAAAAGTTTTAAGGTTGTAAAAGCATTAAAAAAGAATGTGCTTGAAGGTCATGTTTTCCAAAATTTTCAATTTGAGCATTGCACTAAGAATAATTTAAATGAATGTATCAATAAGTAGGGAGGACATTAAAGGATCTGTTTGGTAATTTTCCACATTTCTGGGAGCATGTCAGACATTCTCTTCTCTTATGAGTTAAACAAACTGGTCTAACCACAAAATGAAGAAAAACGTCATCCTTAGACAACAGATCTCAGATTCTTCTTTGCAAAAATACACTCCAAATTCTGAAAATTTTGTTTGTCCTCAAGGAAGAAATCCCACATTGCAATCACTGGTTATTTACATTTAGCTCTGCTGCAGGGAAATCAATCGATCCACATGATCTTTTGACTACACTGAGAAAAATAATCTCAATATTTTTGAAACTGCATCTTCACACTCACTTATACAGTTGAAGTTGAAGAAATAAAAAAAAATGAAAACCTGTTTTTGGCTGTTGTGTAACTTCTGCAGCAAATATTTATTGATCATAAAATGCTATTACTATTAAATACGCAAGAAAGTCTTTAGTTTGTGCAAGCTAATGCTCTTGGATGTTTATTTTTATGCATGCACAATGCATTTCATTACAAACAAACAATTGTTTCGGTCACAGAGTTGGATATAAAACACACTAATAAAGTCTGTTTAGATTACCTAAAGTTTTCCTCCTTCTTTTGCCCTTTTTCATTAATGATATCAGACGACTGCAATCACTATTACAGCTTAAATCAGAACATTCTGTGATGCCTCACTAAATTTCACCAACAGTGTCCTACCTGATATGTAGGTGTATGCTGCCAGTGCATTGCTGATGAGGGCCATGTTGGCTCTGGAGGTGGAGTTGATCACAGGATTCATGCCTGATGGCTGTGATGCACTGTTTCCGCTGCCTCTTCTGGTGTCAGATGGTTTCTTCTTGTCGGGACTCCGAGCTAAAGGTTGCAGTTTTAAAAGCAGTAACTCACCGTGAGGCTTCGACTTCAAGCCCATTACATTCAGTGTGAGTAATTTATCATTACTAGGGTAATTTATGGTAAAACAAGTGTGTGTTGTGCAAACATCTGTCAGAAAACTGAGTCACCCAAGGCCTCTCTGGAGAATTTTGCTATGTTTTGTCAAAGACACAGAGAAATTCAGAAGATGGAACAACATCTGCTTCTGTTTGATTTACTCTGACTCAAAACATTTAAGTGACAGAAAACCACATGGAAATAGTTTTCAGTTTGGCAACATTTCAAAAAGCCCCACCGCCCCCTATTTCTCAGGAGGTTGTGTTCATAAAAAGTAACAACTTTTTGCTACTCTGGATTTTCATCATTTATATTTGTGCTGCCTTTGGTCATCTACGTCCCAGTCTAATCACCAGGTACAGGTCATTTTATTTAATTTTAAATTGTTGCTTTTTTTAGCCACAACATGATCTCCATGAATGAACAATGCACCGCTAGAAAAATAACCTAAAAACAGATGCGAGATGCATCTGAGTGTGGTTACACTGTCATGTTACTACGTTTGGACTTTTTTGTTTGGTGAAGGTAAGCAGGCTTTGGTAAACTGTCTTACTTCTAATTGTAGGTTTCTTAGGATGTGTCAGACTTTTTTATCTGATAAATACAGTTTAGATTGGGGTTGCTCACTGTGCAGTTAAGTGGTTCCACCTGGACCTGTTAATGTGGCGAGCACGTAAGTTCAACATTCAACCTGGGTATCTTTCTCTATACCAAACACAAACATATCCACAAAACTGTGAACAGAAAACACAGGAAACAGAAGAATGTTGGTTCAATAAAAAAGAAATCTTAAAATATGAAAATGTGTTTGGTTGTTCGAACCACATTAAATTAATTGCAAATACTTTGCTTGCATACGCTTTGTCTAATGCTAGAAATAGATTTTTTCACAACTGTAGGCAGAAATAAAGATCTAAGCGGCTCAAATAAATTTTATTGAAGGAAACTTAAAACTATATTGCAGAAGAAAATAGGAATGTTTTTTTTTTTTTTAAGAAATATGTTCTTAACACCTGGATCTAAAAACACAGACAATGATTAGAAATGGCACATTCCACATGCCATGCATTTCCAACAAGTCTGCATATCAAAATAACTAGCTGTTGACATTAACTTTAGTTAGCTTTAGCATAAGTTCAAACTATGTACTTTTAACTATTTTCTTGCGACATTGTATAGTCACTTTAGAGATAAACACAGGTTTTTTCCGATAAACTTGTGAAGGATTTTGTTTTATAAGTTGTGCAAGGAAGTGAATCTATTCATGAGTCAGAAGCTGTCAGTGCTGCATCATTCCCAGTTCCCCCTGTGCTTTTCTCCCTCTATTAACTCCTTGTTCATTCAAGCATCCTCCTGATCAGTACTGTGCCGGTAGCTGAGCAGAGTAATGAGTATTGGATGGGAGCCAGTGTCCCTAAAGAATGAAGCTTTGTTTGAGTTTTCTTCATTGCCAGGCTCTCCACTTTTTCATTTTATCAGTCTTTCTACCTCCCTGGATGTTTGACATTATAAGATGGGCTTAGACTATGCTTACATGCAGGCTAATCAGTGGATCCTAGAATGCTTAATGTTTGAAAGGCCACTGATCACAACGTGAACTCGACACATATGGAAACAGTTATACATGTGACTTTTAGTATACACATACCTCTAAACTTGAGCCATAAATTATGATTGGTCTTGAGTCCTGGAAACCTTCAAGACTGTTCACTGTTCTCTTTAAAAGGCTGAACGTTTGAGTCTGGATCTATCAGCTTGTGCATTTGCTCTGTTGCTTACTTGGAACAGTGTTTTGGCCTGAACTTCCCCCAGAAGGACCGTCTCCCACTACATTGGGGTCACGGGTGGCAGAGGGTGGGTGGTACACCGGTGGTCTGCGGCCTGGCTCCTGGAGCAGTCTCTTTGGCACTTCAAAGAAAGAGAAAAGCAAAGTTAAAGAAGGAGTAGGCAATCAAAGAAATTTTTTTTTTTCTAAGGTACTTCTAAATAAATGTTTAACAACTTCTGTATATTTAATGTAATGCTAGCCTTATAACTAAGTGGCTTACATTGGTATTTGCAGCTTAATATAACTGCTTCAAGCCACAATGATGAAAGAAATTACCATAATTTCCAGACTATAAGCCACGACTTTTGTCACACGCTTTCAACCCTGTAGCTTATAGAAAGATGCGGCTTATTTATGCATTTTTTTCTAATGGCCACCAGGGGCGCTCGAGCAGAAAAGGTAAGAGTGAGACAGGTGGAATATATGTGTAGAGGAAGACGCAAGTTTAATGTAA